>SSNR01000127.1:6023-51509 GCA_006937965.1 Callopanchax toddi
TTAAGTCATTTTAAGGCAGATTTAATCCATTACAGATAAACTGGATGCTACAATCACTTTTTGACAGCTAAAAAATCAGCTTGAAGTTATTTGATGTAAAAAAGAGAGTTGATGCTTTAATCAGGTGACCTGTAAACTAAATCTAATCCTTTACTGTCAGGAGATGAGAAGGTTTCTACAGTAAAACTATTAAAACAGAGTGAGCCTCAGAAAACAGCTGTAAAGTTAAAGGAGACAGACCTTTGATGACAGATCAATGTGTTTTAGTGTTAAAATGTTTCATCCTGATAACTTGATCAACCATCAGAGGTTGTTAAAATGAGCTCAGAGCTCATCTGGTGGTTCTGGTTTGTGACTCAGGTCTGGGTTTCTGAGAGAAGTTCTGACAGGTTTAGTATTTCTTGTTAGGTTAGTAACAGCTGATCCAAACACTGGATCAGCTGTTACTAACCTTAAACTCTAGACTTGAAGTATCACGACTCTTCCGCCTCATACTAATGCACACACATACCGGTATTATGAACCCTTTGGCAGAATTCAAATGAGCCATTTTATTCTGGATTAATCTAGATTAATTTCAAAATTAATCTAGATTAATCTAGATTAAAAAAATTAATCTATGCCCACCTCTAATTTAAATACTTATGATTTTTAGAGGACAACAGTAATGTGCCCATTGAAGCTGATCAGTGGTGTGAAAATGTTTTTGCTCTCTTCCTGATTTCCTCTATTTTTGTATGTTTGTCATTTCAGATCATCTAATGAATATAGCCCTGTGTGAAAAAGTGATCAAGTGGTTACAAAGGACCCCAGAATAGCATTCAAAGAACTGCAGGCTTCACTTGCATCAGTTATGGTTCATGACTCCACCATAAAAAAGAGACTGAGCAAAAATGACCTGCATGGGAGAGTTCCAGGATGAAAACCACTGCTGAGCAAATGGAACATAAAGGCTCATCTTTGATTTTTTTTCCACATGATGATTTAAGATTTAAGTGTAACAAAAATACAAAAAACATATAAAACCAGGAAGGGGGAAACACTTTTTCAAAGCACTGAATATTTTATAAACAAGTCATGTTATACCCCTCAAACAACCAAGCAGGGCTACCTGTCGAGCATGCTCAGAGACCCACTCCTTGTCCACAGACTTGCCATCCCCTGCAGACTCTTCCTTCTGAGGTGTCCTTGCTGCCATGACAACAAAATCCCTTTGGATTGAGCTCTGAAATATTCAGTCACCAGTTTGAGTTACTATCACTTTTCATACACAACATACTCAAAACAGACTATGAAAAAAACATATTTTAATAATATTTAAGTACTAATCAAACATGCATGTAAAACCTTACCTGTCCAATAAGCAGGCCTGTGACTGTACTTGCTTGTATAGAACACAGTTTGGACAAATATCCCTCCACAGCATCTTCTACTATATAGCTCCGACCCATTCTGCCAAAGGAGAAGATGAAGAAGTTGTACAAAAGTATGCACTGACTTTAATATTTTGTTTTTGCTGTCCTGAAAAGGAAACATGTGGAGAACTAAACCCCACTAAACACAACGAGACAACTCCAATCAAATGCTCAAATGTTATTCAAAACAAGCCGATACACATTTTAAAATATCCTTAAGTTGATTCAATTAGCTTTCACAAGTCTTGTCTGTACACCTAGCTTGTCGAATGGTACTCACTTCAGCTAAATGTAATAAGACGTTCAAAGTTTTAAACTTAACATTCAAGAAATTCAGCGTTTTGAATACCTGACAGAAGCAAAACTGTGGAAAAATATCAACCAGAAAGCTGGAGGATTGCTTTGAATGTTGACAACTATTTGTGGTTCGTCAGCAGAGCAAAAAAAACTACAACAATGCCTTTAGTGACAAACTTCCGTCGCACATCTTTTTCGTAATCAGAAAATTTAACTTTCCCTTCAAAATTAAACTAACATTACCAAAAGACAATAACAACAGCTTGGGTTTTATGTTAATTATGCAAATCAAACAAATCTTAAACATAAATGTTGAGTTGATACAACTGGATGTTATTCAAGGTATCTATTGTTGGTTTCACTGAACTGCATTGGCAGAACTAAACAAACTCTTTTATTTTGAAAGGCATAAATGCATATCCTGTCCTGTACGAATCCACTTCCTTCGTTCGTTCTACTCAGGTTTGCTAATACAGTGCAGTTTTGAAGAAGAGCTTGGCGTCAATTTAGAGTTATATTTTTACGGGGGGGTAGGTGGAGATGGCGGTCGTCTTATTGCAAGCTCTAGAGCGGACGGAGTTAAACAAACTCCCGAAAGGCGTTCAAAACAAGCTTGAGAAGTTTATAACGGAGCTGCAGAATGCTAACGAGGCGCTCAAGACGCAACATGAGCGGTTCAAAGCAGACAGTGGTGGGTAACTTCAACAAGGTCAATACGACTTTCTCGATATTAGTGTTAGCCACTACAGACAGGTTAGACAAAACTCCAATATGCCAGAAAGACCCCTACTTCATTCGGTACAAGCGCTAATAACATTCAGTTCGCTACGGCTGAAACTTTTGCTAAGTTTAGCTACGATGTCACGCTAAAGCTAGCTTTATCGGACAACAGTGATGCCAAACAAGTTTCATTAATGTCTTTGTAACAATACAGAAACCGTTTATTAAACTGCATTTATGCCGAAATGAATAACAGTTGTCATATTTACGAAACGCGTCATTCAGATTTTAGAGTTATATTAATTTATTTGCAAATGAACAAAACACTTGCAAACAATTGAAATCTAGGATGGAAGTTTCGCGCGACCTTTTTTCCTTTTATTTTTCTAAATTAAAGGTAGCGTAGAGGTTATTTGCCTCATGCTTTAGTGTTAATTTACCACACATGACGAGAGCAATCAATTTCTACCGTCAGTGACAAACGCACTATAAGACAAAAAGAATAATTCGAGGACCTTCAGCTGTAAAAGTGACATATTGTGCTTTAAACAAACACACACAGTAACTGGTACTGAGTTCAAGTCTAAGTTAACTTGGTTTAATGTAAGTTTACAGATTAAAGAGGCTCAACAAACAGAAATGTGCTGTTTTTCATACTTTCTTCAAAGTAAAACAAACATAAATTGTATATTTGAAGTTAATATAGTTACTCATTGTGTGTATTTGTCTTGTTTATTCATGCTTTCCTGCTGGATGCTATGTCACTACAGAGCAGCAGTATTTTGACATTGAGAAGAGACTGGCAGAGAGTCAGGAACAGGTACTTTCTGCCACAAAAGATCTCAAGATCCTGAAAGAGGAAAAGAAGAAACTGGGTGAGTTCTAGCACATACTTTTCTCTTGAATTGACAATAACACAACTAAATTTATGGGTAAGAATTTAATTTTTGAGGCCACCTCTTATTTTCAAATAACATGGGGTTCTTCAAATTAATAGTTATTATGTACTATGATGCTAATTATTTAAAATGTTAATTTTCCCTTGCTGTTCATTTTTTACTGAAACAAATAGTAAATTATTGTTTTTCTCTCTAGATGAAGAGCTGAGCGCTCTGAAGGGGATAGAAGGTGAAACCAATGAAGATAAACAACCACAACAGGTAAACAATGTACATGTTTAAGTTTTTTACCTTTTTATTTTTATGCAATTAGAAAGTAGCCATATGTGAGAGTATCATCTGTTCATACCAACGCTTTGTGAATCATTGCAAACATTTTGAACAGGTTATTAAATACTTGTTTGTGTTGTCAGCAAACCAAGGCAAAGTATGAGATTGAGGCAGAGAAGAGAGAGTTGGAGAGGCTGCTGGAGAAGCGAACGCAGGAGATGGAGAATTTGACAGGTAGCATTTAAACGTTCTCTCACAGAAACAGTCACAAGGTGTTTAGCTAGTTTTTCATTAACATGTATATTTATTTTTGTGTTTATAGCTGCAAAAGTTTATTTTGTGTTTTTTAAAATAAATTTTGTCTTCACAGAGGAATCGAAACGCTTAAATGAGAAGCTGACAGACACAACCAAGATAAAGATAGAGCTCCAGTTGAAACTGGATGACATTCAGTCATCTGCAGCTGATGTGCAGGTACACAACATATTTTATGGAGACTAAGGCAGCTTGTTGTTAAATGGATATTTTGGTCATTTTTAAGTGGCGTTTGTTATGGAAATTTCTTATCAAAGCAATGAGAGTTCAGTCTTAAGTCATTTTAAAAAGCTTTATTACTCCTTTCTATGAGGAGGACTTGTCTCACCCATGTCTGAAAGAAAATCCTGACGACTCTTTCTGCTGATGATCAGCAAACTGATCATCAGACGAGGCCAAGATGGTTATTAACTTTGACATTTCTTATAATATATTATATCCAAGGCCAAACTACAGAAGTTGGCCATCCAAAGGGCATGTTACAATGGAGGATAGTCCATAAAATATTTAGCCATGAAATGTTCAGGTTTAGATGTTCATGAGAAACATTAAAAGTCCTATATTATGCACTTTATATCCACTCTGAATAATTTCTTTTACATCTCAATAACATGTAAAAGCTGTGTATTTGTCAAATTGACCCTTACTTTAAGTGCAGCAGTTGTTCTTCCACCCCCTCATTCAACCTCCTAAAGCAAAACTTTCCTTTGAAATGGGCGGGGCATTTGGAGAGCCAAGCTTCTCTAAGCCTTCTTCATCTCTCCTCCCTGCGTGCGATTGCAAGACATTGGTGGATCTTCAGTGGCTCAGATGAAGGGAGTAAAAAAGACACTTGTGCTCCTTGAAGCAACCATCTACGAAGCAACTGCCATTTGCTAACATGCGCGCTCCCGTGGTTTTTAAAGGGCAGGGTTGGGCTCAGGTAGCAGGGGTTAAAGTTCTCTGTAGTGAGGACGGAATTCCGTCAATTGGGACAAAAGAGAAAAAAGTTCCGTCAGATCTCTCTCTCTATCGCTCTTGCTCCCTTGTAAATAAAGATGTGTGAGAATACTGAAGATCATGGGCACGATTTTGCAAGCAGCGATCTACGTATGGTGCGCTGCTTCAGGAACGGGATCTGTACAAGACTGGCCAAAACCATGGCGCATCCACAGCACAGCGCTGACATCTCCCGTGTTCAGCCTTAAGCGTGGACGGAGGTGACGTGTCCCCACCAATACCCAGCAATTTAATTGTGCAGAAATAGCGCCACCAATCCCCACCAATAAAAATACAGCACCCCAGCAGAACGCAGTGCTGTGCGAGCGAGGACCTGTGTCCAGGTGAAGGAGGCATGATCTGAATAGACCGGAACGAGCCTCTCAGTCCAGGATGTACGCTAGCGGTACGTGCTTCCTCCTCAGGACAGAAGTCTGCGCCGAGTCACTCACGCCAACGACACATGCCGTTCCGTTTGGACTGGGCCGGTCTCGGAAAAGAGCTGCCCTTCCTTTTTAGATCTCAACTTCAAATTGGCTGAAATATCACTTAGGCCCAATAAATTCAGTGATCCTCCTTAATAAGTTTTGAGGAAATAAATGTCACTGTTATTGTGTGTTGTAGCATAAAGAGAAACGCATGGAGCAGGAGAAGGAGCTATTGGAGAAGAAAATAGAGTGGTTATCTGCAGAGCTGAAAACCAAAACTGATGAACTAATAAACACCAACAGAGAAAAGGGCAAAGAGATACTGGAGCTACAGGGGAGTCTGAAAAGCAGCACCGAGCAGGTAACACAAAAATTAATATACAAATATACAGCTACGGTTCTTTTGAGATTTTGTTGTTGCTTCTGAATTTATAGATACAATATACAATATTATACAATATAGAGGTATGGTTCTGTTTCATCCACAACCCTCATGTTTTTTCTTAAATCAGGTGACGAGGCTGGAAAGTCAGCTCAGTTCTCTGAGGGAAGTCAGTGACAGCCAGAACCAAAGAGCCGAAGACCTCAACAACAGACTGAAACAGGTAAAGTAGATTAACAGGATTTGTCTTTGGCTAATGATCACATGAAAAGACGAGTTTAAATATATTAGTATAAAATACTTTAATTCATTTAATTAAATTCCAGGAACAGAAAATAAAGGATTTCAACACTGTGAAATTACTTTTTATTTTTTGTTTTAAACCATAATGTCTAACTATATGTTAATGTTTGAATCCGTTGCAGCTCTATTTTTTGCACACTGTTGTCTCTGTCCTAACCAGCGTTATGAGGTCTCCACCTGGAATGGTTTTCTCTTGCCAAGAGAAACGTCTGCACTTTTTGTTTAAACCAGCAGTTACGAGAACTTGAGATTACAGACCACATCAGTTATACTTAAAGTCAGGTTGTAGGTTGATGTCAGCATCAGCTGACTAAAGAAGGCACGGCTAAAGGAGACTAATTAAACCAAATTTGAAATACTTAGAGTTGACAAATGCGGCTTTTAAAACATTTCTGGTTACCTTACATTCCCATTTTTAAAAAACACTCAATTATACTGGTACTAAATCATCTGATTAATATTTTGTTTGTTCTTTTCTACATCTCACATCGGAGGAAGTAAATGTGTGGAGCCTGTTCTGATTCCCACCATCTTTAAATGATTTATTACCTTGTTGTGAATTATGTCTCTCCAGGCAAAAGAGGAGCAGATTGCAATGGAGGAGAAATACCGCAATGAACTCAACGCTCATGTCAAGTTGTCTTCACTCTATAAGGTTGGAGTCTCTTAGAACCAATTTATGTTCAGATATCTTTCATAAGGAACATTACATCTTGACGTGGTTGTCCTGTTGTTAGATGTAGGTAGTTGTAATACCTTTTACCATCCTTTAGGCGTCAGCGACTGACTTGAATACGAAGAACCAGGAACTGAGCAGAGCTGTTGAAGAACTCGGCAAGCTGGTTAAAGACACAGGAGAAGGTAGTTCAGTAAAATGTTTTTTTTAATAGAAAGATAAACCTGTGTATGTTAAATGATTTTTTTAATTGCTGCTATTACTGAAACTCTCATCACCTGCGCATCACTGATCATTTGTGATTGATGTGTTTTTGCAGCCAATAAGTCTTTGGAGAAGAAAGTTTCAGAGGCTGAAGAGCTGAAAACACGACTTGAAGCAGAACTTAAAGAGAAGATAAAGAAAATGGAGAAGGAGCTGGAAAATGCTACAACAAAGGCTACAGGAAAACGCTGTTGTAAGAACTCAAATTTTATACATGCTGTGTTGAATAGTTGTTTGTCTTGTTGAAATAATTAATATAACGTCTATCCTATTCTCTCTGTTGTATCTTTTCTGTAGGTGTTCCCTCTCTGACTGAGGAGCAGTTGGACTCCATGTGTCCGTCAGCAGCAGCCATCGCTGCGATTGTCAAGCCTGGCATGAAGTTCTTTGATGTAAGTTCAGCTGGAATGTTTTGTCTGGCAGGTTTTAGTCTACAAACTTTAATCTTAATTCTAAAGTGGAAACAAAAATGGTGGATGTTGAGAGAATAGTGGGCTATTAAGAGAGTTGGAAGTTAATTTGCTGTGCAGAGTTTTATGTTCAAGAGTACATGGGTACTAAGAAGTATTTTTCCTCTCTCCATCTCTGTGTTTAGCTGTATAATGCATATGCAGAGTGTCAGACTCAGCTGCATCTTGAGAAGCAGGAGACCAGGAGGGTGAGCCGGGTCCTGGATGAGATTGTCCAGGAGGTGGAGTCTAAAGCTCCCGTCCTCAAGCACCAGAGAGAGGAGTACGAGAGCATGCAGAGGTCGATGACCTCACTGTGCAACAAACTGGAACAAGCTCGAACTGTGTGTTAATAGTTTAAATATTAATAAATTCATGCATTCATTTTGACTGTGGATAATGACTTGTAAATGTTTCATGCTGTTTTCATTTTGGTCATCAGGAGATCTACAGTCTGCAGAAAGAGAAGGAAGAGGCCAAGCAGTGCAGTGACGCCATGCAGAGAGACAAACTGAGGACTGAGGGACTGCTAGAGGACACATCTACTCAGGTTTATTAAATAACTAATGACAATGAGACGAATGCAGAGCTGTGAATGAGATGTTTTTACTAATGAATCACTTCTTGGTCCAGCTGTGTGCTCTTCTGGTTGAACTGGAGGAATCCAGAGGTAATCGGGTGACAAAGAACGATGGCAGCTCTGCCGACATTTCCAGCACTTCTGAGATCATCAGTTCGAACCAGCTGTCGTTCCGTAACGTGGCGGAGCTCCAGAGGCAGAATCAAACCCTGTTAGGAAGGCTGAGGGAGCTGGAGGAGGAGAAGGCCAAAGAGCAGTCCAGAGTGACGTCAGCACGGTAAAAAACAAAGCTTTCAACTACTTTCATTTATTTTGTTGCCACTACAGCTACCTGTGGTCTGAGTTAAAGGCTGTCGTGGTAAATCGTGTCCAGTCTGAGCTGCAGTGCTGTATTTCTATACCACTGCATCCTGTACAAATGTCACTTGGCTGCAGATACACTAAGAAAGACATTGGATATTTTATATATTCTTTCTGTTTAAAAAAAATGAAATATCAGTGTTACAAATGTAGTTACAGTCAATGTTAACAGAGAGCAGATCAGCTCCAGAAGGCAGGTGACCTGTGCTCAGTGAGACATCTGAAAATCATTCTTCAGTGTAAAAACCCCACAAACACTGCTTTTGTTTTAAATGTGCTTCTTATGCTCTTGTGTGCGGAGACAATAACAACTTTATGGACTCATACAGTTTAAATCACATTTTTTAATTTAAAAAAAGTTTAAGAGCCAAGAAAACACTCTTTATTCAGATATTATATTATTATAATAGTTCTCTGTATTAAAGGAAATGAGTACAATTACATAAAAATGTTGAATTCTTTGAAGTAAAGTTAATGTTTTTGAAAATTTGGGATTTTTCCAAAACTTTGCCATTGAATGAGTCCTAATAATTAAATAAGTTTCATAAAATGTATCTACAAAGTAAACATTACATTTCTATTTGTGATTTCTTCCAGCATAACTGAGCTGGAGTCTCTTGTGGATAAACTCCAGAAGGAGGCCGAGCTGCTGAGAGAGCAGAGGAACCAGCAGAAACAGCTGGCGGACTCCAGCGCCAGGCAGAGAGACATGTTCAAGACGCTGCTGACTCAGAGCACAGGCTTCAGCCTGCCACCTCAAGGTGATGCCAGAATGTTTGTAAAAGCTGGACCTTAGTGGTGACCTTTGGTAAACCAGAGGGGAATCAAGCTTTTCTGTTTGCCTGCAGGCCAAGACTCCCCTCAACCCACACCTGATCGTCCTTCAGCTCCAGCTACTCGCTCCACTCCTCAGAGAGCTGTCGCTGCAGAGTCGGTTCAAACAAAAGCTGCTTTAAAACAGGTAAACAAGCGGCTACAAGAATAATTTATCATTGTTTCCTTTCATCATATTAAATGGGTGGTGAAATTTTAAATTCTCTATCTGGACTGAATGGAAGCAAATCTGCATTTTCAGCTTAATGACGCCTTCACCCTTTATAAGAAAGAGAAAGCAGAGAACGACAGGATGCTGAATGAAACAAACGATCGGCTGCAGAGGCAGCTGAATGAAATGCGCTCCAGTCGCGCCAAGCTGACCTCCCAACTGGAGTTCAGTAACAAGAGGTGAGCTAAAGGAAATATGCTTAAAAAAATTTTTTTTTATCAGTTTTCATCTTTGTTTTGCTTTTCTGTAAAAATAAAATAAATAAGCCCTGATATTTTTATGCTTCTTGTTTTGTGTGTGTCAGATATGAGATTCTCCAAGAGACTGTGTCAGCGTACCGCAGAGAGATCTCAGTCCTACAGGAGAGGAACCAAAAGATTTCTGCAACAGCTCAACGACACGAGCACATCATCCACACAATGAGCCAGGACCTGAGACAGATCACTGAGAAACTAGCACTGGAAGAGGTGAGGAGGAAGAATAATGGACAACAAGCCTATTAGAATGATGAGAGAAAACATTAAAAGTATATAAGCATGGTGTGGGAATAGATCGGGTTAAAGTTCTCCGTCGTGGCGATGGATTTCCGTCAAATGGAAAAAAAGAGAATAAAGTTTCATCAAATAGTGATGGTCATGGGCGTAGATTTAGCGTGGACGGAGGTGACGTGTCCCCACCAATAAATCCAAGGTTGCAGAAGCGCTGTATCCCTACCAATAATACGTGGGGACTGAGGTGCTGCGCGGGGACCTGTGTCCAGGGGAGGTGAGTCTGGATTGACCGGCGGGAGCCCCTCATTCCAGGAAGTATGCTAGCGGTCCGTGCTCCCTCCACCTGGACAGAAGTCTGCGCTGAGCTGCTCACACCGACGATACTTGGCTGCCCTGGGTCTGCAAGTGGACTGGGCTGGACTGACCTATATGGTAACTTTGGGCTGGTCCAGTTCAGATAAGTTAAACTGTGTGTAACAATGCATAATTTTCTAATTTTACACCTATTTTAACTTCAGCAGATGTACATAGTTTAAAGTGCCTGTGACTCCTTATTTAAATCACTTTATATTAAACAGGTGTAATCTTTGATGCCTCTAGATTAGCGTTGCACCATTATAACTCAAAATACGCTGTAATTATTTTCTAACGAGCAACTCAGAGATCAGAAGAAAGCGCCGCCTTCCGGTTCTGCTGGGTTTCTCCTTATTTGGCAGCCTGACACTTCTGCTGCAGCAGGGGGCAGTGTCGTCGCATGAAAGAGAAACGAAACTGAAACTAAACACTACACGGTCTATGGGCAATGGCGGCGGCACTGCCTCGCTCCAGGTGTCGTGAACGTGCATGAGGGAGGAGAATTGACCATATAAGCAAGTCCGGATCACTATGACCTCATAGCGGGCTGGAGTGAAAAAAACTGTTTGAAACCTGGGTCTGAAATCTTGAAGAGCTTCTCACTGGCTGCACTAGGAGACAGATGGACGCCGTTTTTTGCTCTTTCTGGCAGGTTTAAGGTGAGAACTCAATGTTGCAACATGATAGATAAGTCAGAAAACATGGAAAACCATGTCATGGGCACTTTAATATTTAAGCCATATGTGAAGTTTTCTGCTTTAATTTGAGGCCACATGTTGCAGATTGTGTCATACAGGCATTACCAGAGGATGTTTTATGTTCAAGTTACCAATTGATCTGATGGGTCAGCACTGTAATGGATAATTCAATGAACAAAGGAGATTTCCAATAGAAAACATTTAGCAATAGTGTATTAGTTTTTCTTCTTCAGTTATTGAACAGACAGACTGTTTGGTCCCATTAAAGCTCATGGCCTGCTTTATTTTCTCATTCATTTTATAATTTTCACTTGTTTGTCTGCAGGTGCGTGTTGTGAACCTGACTAAAGAGAGAGACATGTTAAAACAGGCCGAGTCTCGACTCAGCCAGGAGAAGGAAGCCATGCTGGCTGAGCAACGTAACCAGAACCTTCTCCTATCTAACCTCAAGACCATTCAGGTACTTTATCTAATGCTTATTGTAATATATGCTACCTATTTAGAATGAATGTTCTTTCATTTTCTTGTTTCTTTCCATTTTTGTCACACTTTTCTAGTTGACTATGGAGCGTACAGAAACCGAGACTCGCCAGCGACTCAACAACAAAATAGAACAACTAGAGGCAGAACTGGCTTCAGTCAAAACCAGGCTGGAACAGGAAGTTGCACAGAGACATACTCTTGGACGCAAAATGGATGTATGGAAAAAATCTCTTTATTTAGATAACTAGGTGTTTTTTGGAACGGCCTGGGTGGAATTTACAAATGTTCACTTCTAGTAACACTTTGACCCCTCCTCCTCTGTAGGCTGAGTTGTTGGAAGCAAAGAAGAAGCTGGAGACCCAGAACACCCTGCTGCAGAAGACCAGAGAGCTGCTGCGTGGCTCTGAACAGCAGGTGACTGCACTGAAATCCCAGCTGGCCTCTGCTGCCTCTTCTGATGCCGCCGTGTCTTCCAGCAACACGACCACCCCGGCTACCAGAGCTGCTTGCCTCCGAGCACCACTGAGAGGTAAACAAAATGTCTGCTGACCAAAACAAAACAGCACAAGAGTCTGTGTGGAAGAAACCTCAACGTCTCTTCTTTTCTTTGACAGTACGCTCTCCAGTTCCAGCAGCTTCTCAACAGCCCAGCCAATCAGAGCAAGAGCTCTTGGAGATTAAAGGTCTCCTACGAAGTGCTGAGGAACAAAACACTGAACTAGCAGAGCAGCTGAAGAATGCTAATGCCACAGTTGAACAGTACCGATCTGTTGTACTGACTCTGGAAGACAGTCTAAAGAAAGAGAAGGAGGTATTACTTTTTAAATTGTAAACAACAAACTTGTTTATTTTTTCTGACCAGACACAACATTCTACTCATTCACACTTTTTTCTGTTCTTCAGTCACGCTCTCCTCTGGAGATCCGACTGAAGGAGTCGGAGGAGGTGCAGAAGCAGCTGGAGAAGAGGATTTTAGAGTTGGAGAAAATGAAGCAGCAGGAGCAAGAGGATAACAGGAAGGCTCTGGATGCAGTGGAGAAACAAGTAAGAGGCTACAGAAAAACAAATGTTTGGGATATCTGTTGCAACATTTCTTATTTTACACAGAAAGGCTTCTATATAAAGATAAACCTAAAGTCTTTTTAGATTATTCGCCTGATGCATGAATCAGATTGTACATCATGTTTGATGTCATTTTTCCTCCTGTGTTTGTTGAGGTCTGTGAGCTGCAGCGTAGTCTGAAGGCCAGCCAGTCAGAGCAACAGGAGGCGCTGGAGAGGGCTGCTGCTGCCGTCACTCAGGAGCAGAAAGCCACACAGGACAGCCTGTTGCAGGTTATTTCACAGACTCGCATGTTGATATCTCCTGTTCTCACAGTCCACCTTAAATTCAGTTTTTCACATCATGTCAGAATGAGTCATTTTAATAAACTTCATTTTCCTCTCAGACTAAGCTAGCTGGAGAGGCACAGGCTAAATATGAGCGAGAGCTGATGCTTCATGCTGCTGATGTGGAGGCTCAGCAGCAGCTGAAAAAAACGTCCCAACAAGAAATTGCACGCAAGAGGGAGTTGGAGGAAGAAGTGAAGAAGACTGCTGCTCTTCTGCAGGAGAAAACTGCAACCTGGAACGCAATGGAGAGACAGCTGAAGGTAGCAGCAGCTTCGCTGCCTGTCTATCAATTTAAAATATCTTATAACACATTTCTTTCACGTGAATCAGTATTTAAAAATAACTTTGTTTTCAGGAGGAACTGTCCAGTCTGAGTCGTCGCTGTGAGGAGCTGGGAAAGCAGAATGCTCTCCTGCACCAACAGATGGATGAACTGGCCTCAAGGAGTCGTCAGCTGCAGCAGCAACAGCAAAAACAGCAGCAGAATCTAGACCTGTCATTCAGTGAGGAGGGGAAAAGCACTGAACAGATACTGGAAATACTCAGGTAGAACACCTACAAGAGCAGAGTTCAGTGTGCATCTGTGATAATGAAATTACTAGAACAATATAGAAGCAGCACCTTCTGCTGTTTTGTTTTGGTAAAATAAATGGCAGATAAAGCACAAAGCTGTTTATTCTGGTTCATGGTTCTGTGTAGGTTTGTTCGGCAGGAGAAGGAGATTGCTGTGGCTCAATATGAGGCGTCTGACGGAGAAACTCTACGTTACAAACAACGAGTCGAACACCAAGACAGAGAACTGAAGGAGCTACAGGAAGCTCTGAACGCTGAGAGGGCCAAGATGCAGGTAAGAACTAGAAATAAGCTGTTTCATCCTGATGGCTTAAAAATATGTGTTTTCATTTTATAACTTTAAATAAAAAAAATACAATCCATGTTTAATAGACAGTCATCTGTGAAACTATTTCACTTTAAAGAATTTGTGATGTAGATTACTAATATACATGTTTTTCAATTAAAAATGATTTGCTTGGCCTTGCTTTTACTCTCAGGCGACAGCGAAGACTGTGATCGAGCAGCGGGAGCAGCTGAAGAAGTTGGAGAGCATCACCACTCTACAGGAAAGCAACAGGATGCTGAAAGTGGACAGAGATAAACTTCAACAGGAGCTTCAGCAGGCTCAGGCTAAAGTAAAGACATTTGTTTACACTGCCTTTTCATTCTATGAGTTTTTTTTTAAATAGACATGTCTGCATGAAATAACAAAGAACATTAGCATAACTTGTTTTAACACAAGGTTTAAAGACTCAGCCTTCTGCCTCTCTGTGTTTCTGTAAGGTGACAAAGCTCCAGTCAGACATCAGCCCTCTGCACAACTCCGTGTCTCTACTGTCAGAGAAAAATGGCTCCCTGCAGGCTGATAAGAAGCTGCTGGAAGATGACCTCAAACGGTGGAAGCTCAAAGTACAAGTACGTAGAAAATAAGAGCGTTAACATCAGTTTCATTAGAAATCATTTATATTCTGACTTATTTGTTTTAGGACTGCTGTAGACTTGAAATGTTCTGGAGAACAAGTTCAAGCAGAATAATGTTAGACATTTATATTCTCTTTGGGCTTTTTGGTGATTTTGGTTTTTTTACTCTCCCAAAAAATGCTTGGAGATCTTACTAATCAATCTACAGCACATTTTAATATTTGTGATATTAATCTAAATTTAGGGCCGTGTGATCCCTTAAAGATACTCACTGTTAACAAAATCTTTCTTTCTCTTGTTTTCTTAGTTTTCACAAAATGACCAAATATTTAAATTGTCTTCATCATTTTTAAAGTGACGCTTCTTGATGCGGCTCCACGTTGTTTTTATTGGAACTTTGTCTACGTCTTCTATGAGTTTGGCTAAAGTTTTATGGTTGTTTTAACAGCAACTGGTTAGCCAGCAGAAAGACGGCGACGTAGAGGAGAGGCAGAAACTCACGGCTGAAAGAGAGGCTCATCTAAAACGGATCTCACAGCTGACTGAAGAAACCGCCAAGCTGAAGGCTGAGCTGGCCAAGTAAAAAAACACACACACACAATAAGTATTACGAGTCTGGATATTTTCTAGTTTCTTACTTTTGTCCTTTTTATTTAGGATTTTGAAACTGAAATAATCTAAATGGAAGGTCCAGTTGTTTTATGCTTAGTAGCAGCATCCTGTGTTGTGTGTGTGAATCAGATCCATCGCCAGCACTAATTCAGCTCAGTCCCAGCTGCAGGCCCTACGAGACTCTGTGGTCCGCCTAACATCAGAAAGAGATGGTCTTAAGAAAGACCTAGACACCAGAAATAACGACATTCTGGAGAAGAACAAGATCATCACTCAGGTGAAGAAGATCGGACGGCGCTACAAGATTCAGTACGATGAGCTTAAAGTCCAGCATGACAAGGTTCCACTGCAGTTCTGTTAGTACTTTTGTCCTGGTGAGATTAAATCAAACCTGACATCAGTAATGTTGTGGATTTGTTCCAGCTGGTCAGTGAAACTGCTGCTAAAGCAGGTAGTGAGGTGGCACCAAGCCAGGACGCCCAGCAGGAACTGAACAAAGTCCAGGAGGAACTTGGAAAGGTTCAAGCGGAGCTGAGCACCTTAAAAGAGGATGTGCAAAAGAAACAGGAGGAGGTGAGCTAGAATAGTGTACTTTCTTTCTTTCTTTGTATCATTTTGTTTAAATGTGTGCACAGCCATGTGTGAAATAAAATGAATGAATACGAGACTTTAATTAGCTCAACAGTTTATTTGTGTATCTAAGTGTTGATAAAATGGTCAATTGATGATGAATCCAATAAAAATCTGAAAGGTCACAAATGTTGCAAGTAAAGTGTTAAAGTCATCAGTCTTTCTGATAAAGGCGCAGATGGATTAAAGACATTGATGTGTTTCTAATTGTCATTGGGCTGATTTATTTCATCAGGCCCAAAAGTCCCAGCAGGAGCTGGAAGCAGCTCAGAAAGAAAACCAGCAGACGAAGGAAAAGCTTCAGGAAGTCCAAAACCTGCTGTCACAGAACCAGAACCAGCTGACACAGGTAAATCATAATCACATACAACAGGAGCAGGTCTGTGGTACAGATTAAATAGAGAATAGAGTTGGGTGGTCTCCAGTTTTTAATATCTTCAAACCTTCCAGTTACTCTCCAGTATTTGGCACCGTCGCCCTGGAACTGCTTGTTCTAAAGGCGTTGGACATTTATTTCTTAGATTAAAGATGCAACACTCATACTATTTCAGCACAGAGCAATGTTATTAAACAATAAATAATTACAGCAGAAATGTATTTTGTGTCCATGCTGATTGACTGGACTTTCACCTGTAACAGATCTGTACTTTTTAGAGGAGTGTTGTTTCTGGTTTACTTACGTTTCTGTTAGAAACACAAGCATGTCGACTTGGTGGTCATATAGAGAACCATGTCTGATGAAAACGAGAGTTTGATGAGGAATTTAATTAAATATGATGTCTGTTTTTGCACGTTGCTCTCGTAGGTCCAGTCTCAGTTATCTCAGAGTCAGAAGGAGCTTCAGCAATCCAAGAGCCACAATCAGCAGGTAAAACGATCATCAGCTGAACATTTCATTTGTTCTTGGATTATTTTTGTTTTATCAGTTGCTTTAAGTTGACTCGACTGACCCCAGCCCCAAATAAACTTAATTTTATTTTTCAATTTAAAGGTGCAAAACCAGTTCAAGTCAGCCCAGTCTCAAAATCTGAGTCGTCAGAACCAGCTTCAGCAGCTTCAGAAGGAGCTTCAGCAGGCTAAAGAAGCCCTCCAACAGAACCTTGCTAAACAAAAAGAGCTTCAACAAACCAGCCAAGTCAGCCAGCAGAGCTTCAACCAGGAAGTGAACAGTCTCAAAGCTGCTCTGAGCCAAGCTGAAAACAAAGTGAAAAACTGCTTTTCTTTACAGCCTCTTTGATTCATTCATTTTTCTTTGTGACAGATTGATTTTAAAACAGTAAGTAATCTTTGTGGTCTCAAACAGGCGACTGAGTTTCAAGGCCAGGTGGACAGCCTGCAGAAGGTTAGGAGTAAAATCTAAACAGCTGTACAGCTATGTGGTGACAAAATAACATCCTGTATACGTGCTTCAATTATGTAATCCTTATATTTACCTCATAACTTAATTCTTTTTTCAATTATCCATTAATCTTTTGTCAGACTGTTGCTGAGCGTGACGCAGATGTCAGTTGTCTCCAGGAGCAGCTAACTGAAGCTAAACAGGCTCATGAAGCTAACCAAGCTGCACAGGCCAACCAGAACCAGAGTTCCCAGTTGAACCAGGCCAGTGATGCTAATCAGGCACTACAAGATGAGCTGACGAAACTCAGACAGGAGGTACAAAATCGGTGTCCACTGTGAATTTATATTTTCTTTTATTTGGCTTTTTCTCCTTGCAGTCAGTGAAAGTAATTTAGAAAAAATTCAAATAGTTTAAAATAACTTTTCCCCCCAGCTGTCTGAAAGCAGGAGCAGAGAGGAGCAGCTCAAACAGCAGATGGCTGAAAAAGAGGAGAAGACAAAGAAAGCCATTCTGGGAGCCAAAGTTAAAATCAACCAAGTAAACAGTGAGTGCACAGAAGACCTTCAGAGTCAAACTGAGGAGCAGACTGAGCTGGTTTTAAATCATGTTACCTGGATTTCTATATAGGTGCTAAAGAGCAGCTCAGTCAGGAGGTTGAAGAACTGAAACAGAGTAAGGAGGAGCAGGAGGTGAGAATGAACGCCCTCAAGTCTCAGTATGAAGGAAGACTCCTACGACTGGACCGAGAGCTGAGAGAACTAAGAGAGACACAAGTCCACTCTGACCAGAGAGAAGAAGCTCAGGACCAGAGTGGAGCCAAGGTATATGATGGACTGATTCACTAAAGTAGACCGTTTGAACTTGAACCTTTTTCACTGCGTTTTCTCTGACCTATTTCTGCTATCCTGCTTCAATAGATGAGTGATCAGGTCCGATCGTCAGACCAGAGACAGATATCTTTGAAGAGTCCTGCTCAAGAAAGAGGAAGGTAACATCAGCATCGGAGACTTTTAGGAAGGGTTGTAAACTGGATCATTTGTCAGCAAATAGAATTTAACAACAAATATCAGAACTAATATGAATAACTTTTTACTTTTTCTTCATCAGCTCCAGTGTCTCTGAGCCTCCCACCGCCAACATTCGACCCACTCAGAGTACTCCGTCTCCCAGTAACAAGCCAAGCCCCTCCACTGCTAGCAAGGCCACGCCTCGCGCCAGCATCAGGCCCATGGTTACCCCAGCAACTGTCCCCACCCCAACACCTACAGCCACTGTTATGCCGACCACACAGACGGAGAGTCAGGAGGGTAAGAAAAGGAAGACATCAATAATAAAAGTCAATAGAAATACTATAATATAATCAGTGCGACCTATCAGAGTGAAATGATTTTACCTTTTTAGCTCTGATGAGTACAGGATCATCTGTACACTCTACCAGCTCTACTCTTGGAAATGCTCCTGCCTCCATAACTCAGCCGACCAGCACTCAGACCACAGCTTTTGTTCAGCCTACTCAGCAACAGGCAGCCAATCAGGATGTAGGATCCAGCATGGAGGCAGAGCGGCCAACCACATCCTCTTCTCTAATCGGAGCTGGTGAGGAGGACTGTACACGTAAAAATACATCATCGTTTCTTACAGCGTCCTGCTTGTGTTAACCTTTAGATGTGTGTTTGGTGTGACTGATGCAGGTTCAAAGAGAAACCGAGTTAACGATGAGGAGGAAGAGGAAAGTAGACCAGAGAGTTCCCACACACCTCCAACCACCAAAAAACTACGACTGAGGCCAACAATAACTCTGCAGGTAAACACACAGAACTAATAATAATAAATTAGTTTTATATAGCGCTTTTTAGGTCACTCAAAGACGCTTTACAGAGTTGTGTTATTCATTCACACACTCATTCTCACCGGTGGTGGTAAACTACGACAGACGTCTGTAGCCACAGCTGCCCTGGGGCAGTCTGACAGAAGCGAGGCTGCCATTCTGCGCCATCGGCCCTTCTGACCACCACCAACATTCACACACAGTCACACTCACATTCACACAGGCAAGGTGGGTGAAGTGTCTTGCCCAAGGACACAACGACAATCTAACCCAGCCAGAGCTGGGGATTGAACCGGCGGCCCTCCGGTTACCAGACTGGCCACTCTCCCAACTGAGCTAGTGCCGCCCCTAGAACTAACAAAGTAATTCAAATCAATCTACATTAAACACACAAATAACAGGATACAAACAAATACATTATACACTGTGCATATAAAATAGGGGTGTGAATTTTTTTTTTTACTAAATGCAGAGCCAGAAGTTTCAAACGAGCACAAGTTTGCTTTGCAAATTCTTTTAGATTTCCCCAGGAATACAGTACTTTTACTTGTCCAGAATCTTAAGCAGCTCTTAGCTATGTCTGTTTCTTATAGAAAAGAGTCATGTTCAATGTTCTCTGTTTTTATAAATGGAGTCACAAATACTGTTTCTTGTGTACGTCCAGTAGAAAACAGAGAATATGAAATGTTTTAAACCCAGTGACTAAATCAAAAGTTATTGTTTAAAAAATGAAAGTGTTGTAAAATATTTTAGACTTAAATTAAAGTCTAAAGTTGGTTAAAGGTTGTTTGGAGGTTTCCTTGTTTTACAGTATAAAAACATGAATGTATGGTATTTGTATTTTGTTCTTTATTTGACAAATCTTTGCTTTTTATTCATAGAAATTATATCTGTGTAATCTGATTTGTTTGCAGATGGAGGGTGATGATGATTTAGAAATAGAGCTGAGGGATGTGGAAGAACAGCAGGATTCCCCTGATGACAGCCAGGTCAGTTATCAGTGAAACAAACTAAAAAAATCAAAACATCTCTGTTCTACAGCAGATTTCAGCAATTTGATTAAATCCTTCAGAGGACACTTACATTACTATTCTACTTTTACAGTACAGCTTTTCTGATTTGTTTTAATTGCTGGTTTTTTTTTTTTTTTTTTTTGTAGGAGCTTCCAGAAGAAGCTTTTCCAGTTTCGGCTGAAGACCTCGAGGAGGATGAAGAGGGTGTTTCCCAGTCTGTCCCTTCTGATCAGGGCTCCCAGGTCTCTGCAATAATTCGGGATGTTATTGTAATTGACACCGACTGTGAAAGCCCTGACAGTAAAGAGGAGGAGCAAACGCAGGAAGAGGAAGAAGAAGAAGAAGAAGAAGAGGAGGAGGAGGAAGTAGAAGAAGAGCAGGTTCTCCTTATTTATGAAGACATGTTAATCTGTTTTTTTTTCTTTTACGTTTTCAGCTGTTACCTACTAGCTTTCTCTGTCTGCTTCAGTTTAGGGAGGTAGATGACGACGACGATGATGATGCTGCTGCTGCTGACAGCGGGATGAAAGGAGGAGAGGAGAGTAATGAAAGCAGGGAAGCTGAAGAGGAGCGAGAAGAACCTTCAGAAGGCACAAACACTGAGGAGAACGTGAGCGGAGCGCCCTCAGGTTCTCGTCAACCCTCTGAGGTGACGCACAGCGGTGAGTCCAAACTCAGGTCTGTGAGTTCACACTCCTCTTTTAAAACGACTAAACGACTCCTCCGGCTCTTTCAGGAGAAGGCAGCTGTGTTGTCACAGGTTCAGAAGCCCCCAGAGAGACTATTCACCTCCACCCCACCTCCTCCTCAGCAGCACACTCTCCATCCTCCTGCTCCCTCACACCTCGCCTGCCACACACACGCAGGCCGCCTCACGTCCTCCCACCTCGGCTCTACATCCAAGCTCCTGCTCCTGAACTGGGACCTCCACACACACAGGTACAACAAAATACACTCATGTGTTCACAGTCATCACATCATAGACAGTATGGGTAAACTTTACGTAATATGTCAGCTTTGTAAAACATTAAGGCAACAAATGGTTCCACTGCAGCCTCACATGTATCATCCTCCTCCTCACACACACTTTCTACTGACAAAACAAATAACATCTCTACTAATTTAGAAGTTTAACAAACACTTTGTGGACTGCTTCTTTATTTCAAAATATTAATAATCCCCCAAAGATTTCTGATTCAGTTTTAAAGAAAGTCAAATTTTGACTGATGCTGCTGCTGCTAAACGCACAACTACATCCTTGTTTTGAGGACTTTCCTGCTGCATATTTTAATATATTGTCTGTGAATACATTTAAGACATGTTTAAAACCCTTAAAGAAGTCTACAACCCTCTGACAATAATAATGCTTGTTGATCAGAGACAGTCTTCTCAGCTGCGTAGACCGTCTTCAGGACGTGGACCTCAACTAACTCCTGGATTAGCCACAATGGTAAGAAGTGTTTTCATGTTTGAACTCATCTTTTCTGCTGGAGCTGATGTTTGTGCGTATTTTGATTTTTAATGTTGTATTGGTTTACACTGTTGTGCATCAGTGAGCCAATAACATTTTGACCAACCACGTAAAGTGTTGTAGGTCTTTATTTACTTTTTCTGGGATTTTTGGTTCCAGGATGTCGGAACTAGCTTGTGGGTTATTGGGTGGTGAATCTGTGGATTAGTTCTACATATGCTATCAGACCCCATTACAGCTATACCAGAGGTTTTGTTGACATTTCGAAAGCTATTGTGTGTGTGTGTGTGTGTGTGTGTGTGTGTGTGTGTGTGTGTGTGTGTGTGTGTGTGTGTGTATATAAATGATGGATTCTCTTTGAAGCATTTTGAGTGCCTTGAAAAGCACTAAATAAGTCAAATCGGTTGTTATTATTGTTATTGCCACCATCTGTCAGTGGTCATAATTTGATGTGTGTGTGTGTGTGTCTGCAGCCTTTTTTTGATGATGATGACAGAATGGTTCCCAGTACTCCCACTCTGGTCGTCCCACACCGCACTGATGGCTTTGCTGAGGCTTTAAAGTAAGACGCACACATTTCTTAATAAACTGATCGACTTGTTAATAAATTAATCATTAAATCATTTCCAGAGTTTTTATCTGCTGTTAGAATCTAAAGTAGGAACAGTTTTTGTTACCGGACCTTTGACCTAGTGTGATGCTTTGAAGATGTTTTGTCACCGTTGTGAGACAAAGTCCTGAACAAGTAATAATGGAGTGTAAAGGAATTCAAAGGTGTGCCGATTGTCTCCCCTCTTCTTCAGCTGGACTCATGACTCTGAGTGTTTGATTTCCTCAGTTCTCCCCAGGTAGCTGGTCTGTCCACCAGGTTCAGGTTTGGACCTCCAGAAGATTTACTGCAACAGGCATCAGCTTCACACTCTGATCTGGGACAGCTGGCCTCTCAAGGAGGTGCAAACAACACACACACACACTCTTAATGGCTTCTTAAATCATTTTATTCATCTACAATTTTAACTTCTGATTTTTTTATACTAACGTGTGTGCAGGTCTAGGAATGTACGAGTCTCCTCTTTTCCTGGCTGCTCACGATGAAGATGGAGGAGGAAGGAGTGTCCCCACCACACCCTTACAGGTGGCTGCACCAGGTGAGACAACACACACACACACACACACACACACACATTACCCTCCAGATGATGACGACTAACTGGTGGGTGACTCTGTCCCTCAGTGACGGTCTTCACAGAGTCTGGGCCCTCAGACAGCTGTGACAACATGGCCTCCCAGTCGGTTCCCATGGTAACTGCATCCACTGGGATAGCTGCAACAGCTGATGATGGAGATGAGGTCTTTATGGAGCCAGAAGGAGATGGGTGAGTCAGCACTGTACATTAGTCTTTTTTATTCTTCTTTTGGAACATTTCTTCAGGTTAAATAAATCTGTCACCATCTTGGAGCCACCTCCTCACTGTATGTGTTCATATGATTCCAGCCCAGGTGTCGAGTCTTCTTTGGAGAGCCACGCAGACTTGGAGTCAGCAGGACAGCAAAGTGATGATTCAGCTTTACCCTCCACCAGCCAAGATCCAGGTAATGGACTTTGTTCACTGATGTTCTAACTTTACCAGGATTCACAACTTTAAAAACCTCAGTGACTTCATTGACCTGTATTCTAGTTTGAGTTCTAGAATAAGAGATTTAAGTTTATTTAAATAGTTTGATCTGTAGAGGGCTGGTGTCTTGATTTCTGTGAATTCAGACTTTTATTTATTTTTTTACAGACACCAGCAGTGTTGTTCTGCGCCGCACAGTGACCAGTCAGCCTCTGATAAGCAGCCTGTCGGGCCGAGGGACCAGAGGAGGGAGGTTATTCAGCCGCAGAGGTGAGGACCAAAAACTGGACTTTCCTATGAGTGATGAACAGAATCCAGTCACTCTGAGGGGAATTAGGAAGTCTTTATTGTAGTACAGCAAGCAGCATATGACAAGAACAAGAGAAAAAATGTGTTTTTAATGTATCGATCTGCTGTTAACATTATTCCCATTTCTCCATGTGTTTTAGGACCTTTTTCTCGAGGAAGAGGAGGCATGGGCAGAGGAGGCAACACCTAATGATGTCACCGATGTCATTTTATCAATAGTAACATGAAAACAAAACACTTATACCACAAACTCTGTGTTCAGTAAAGTCAGCTGTGAGTTCAGACAGTTTGTTTTCGGTTTGATTTCACATGTTCCTGAAAGCCTTCTAGTTTTTTATATTTTAGTTAGTCTGGCTCTGTTTCGGCTGGTTTTACAGATGTTTTTAGGAATAAAGTGAATAACGAGTAGCAGCGATGCCATGTGATAACAGTGCAGGGCTTCATAAACATTTTCTTTGTACCATTTCATACTTGACTAAATAAAAACTGAGTCAGATGGATAATGATTTTTCTGTTAAGTCTCAGTTTTTGTTTTAAAATATTCCATGATATAGAATTAAAATAAAAATTTCAGCTCCAGGCTTTCAGTCAGTTTGTGAACTTAACAGTTGGCTGAGTTTACAAATCATGATAGGTTTGATGAACTTCAGCTACGCAGTGAGCTTTGCTCTCCAGTTAAGTTACAGGTTGAACATTTCTCACTTCATTGTTGGGGAATAAACAACTCAGATTTAAATATGTCCGGAGAAACGGGTTACCGTTTTTCTGTTCAGCAAAAGCATTTACAAAGTAGATAATTTAGCAGAAAACACCCGAGCAGGCGTTCTTGTCTGCTGTCCAGGGTGTCTCTAGGGACAGCGCAGCCACAGTCTGATGGAGTTGTGAGGATGAGGAGGGTTGGGCCTCTGTCCTGCCGCGCTGCTCACCAACACAGGACGCAGAATGGGTCGAGGTGTGAGGGTATCGACCGGGTCGGGTTTGACCAGCGCTGGCAGGTCGCCTGCAATCAGGACTCTGAAGTAAAGAGCTGCAAAGAGAACACGGTTTAGGTACTAAGATACTCTAAAACACAAGCAGTTGCTCAACATTGGCAAACTATTTTAAACAGCTGATGGGAATGAAAGGCCACAGATGTCAGAGTCACGTTTGCCTCCACCTGTCAAAAAAATGCACCAGTGTTTAAATCTCATTTAGCTCCATCCTTTGTTTTAGACCATACCGCAGCGTGCTGAGTGATTTACATACTTCTTAAACTGGAATTAGTTCTGTAATAAATGGTATTGTGAGGGCAGTGACAGTGAAACACGCTGGTTAAATTGTAGTTTACAACTGGATTAAATTATTGTGAGAATAATCCTGCTCACGTCCAGTGAAGACAAAGTGCTGCGTCTGTGTGCCGACACTCTGAGCTCCAGGCATGGACAGAGCAGAGGTGATCGGCGTGGGGAAGCCCGTAAGAGAAACTTTGATGTTGATCTCTCCACTCAGAACTTCTACATGAGAAATAAACACATTCAGCAGAAACACGTATGCGATTGATTTAACTTTATCAAACACCTTGACTTTTAAGAATAACAACTTTAGGTCCAACATGAGGGGGAATGTTTTGTCCACTAACCAGGCTGATGAGAGAACTGCATGTTGGGGAAGTTCCTTGGATTCTCTATGCAGGAAGGAGTGCTGCCTGATGGGAAAATAAACCTCTGCAGTGTGTCTCCTTGAGATCAACCAGGAGAAGTTCTGTTAGTGAAACTAGCGACTCAGGCAGCTCTTTGTGTGCATTTAATGTTTTAATCTGGAGGGTGATCATATTTGTAATCAATTATAGGAAATACTCCACAAGTTTTAGATACAAAATGTTCATTTCTAATGGCAGAATTAGTATTTATCCATCTTCTCACCTTTTTTAAAGAAGAACAGAGTTTCTGGTCTGTTCCTGGAGGCTGGTGCTACCAGTACAGCGCTGATGCTTCCTGTCAGACCTGGAAACTCATAGGACAGAGGTCTGGGGTAGCCGGGCTCCATCACCATGTTCCCATCCAGACGCCAGTACTGGTCCCCCTGGAGAGAAAATATTCATTACTAAACTCCAGGACCATAGAGTAAGGCTTCTCAGGTAGTTCCTCCTTGTTATAATTAGCTTGTTTTAAAAAAAACTTTATTACTAAATAGAACGTTTGTACATGAGAAGATTTTGACAGACACTAGCAACTGTTTGTAGGTTAAAACTTTTTCACTCCAATTCTTTTTTCATTTAAATCAACCTCTAACTGTTCTTGTTCTAACCTTGAGCACATGTAGTTATTCCTAATCAGTAGCTCATTTACAGTATAGCTTATGAGGATACAGCACACTTCTCTGAACTAATAGTTAAAAACTGTTTTTTCTCACAAGAACTGATGTCTGATTTAGTGAGTGGACCTGTGTTAGCTGCATTGTGTCACCTTGTGACCACAAGTCACCACAGAGCACTAGTTCTAGTAGTGAACAGATACCTTGATAATGTAGGTGTTTCTGTTACAGCTGAGTCGAGTGAAAACCGTATCGATGGGAGAGGAGACGCCCAGAGTCTCTATGATGTTCAGTGGACGACCAACCAAGCGACTGACTGGGTCGACTGACCAAAATAACTCACCTGCAACACACACACACACACACTTAAACTAACACTAAATCAGATGAGAACTTCTGGGAGGTGTGCAGAGTCTCAGCTACAAAACACAAATCAAAGAGAAAAACAAAGCTGTAAACCTTTAAATATCAGTATGGTTCCATTACTGAGAGCCGTCAGCCCATTGATGGGAGAATCACTGCACAGGTTGACATCTGCAAGGATTCCTGTGCAAAAAATGCACTTAAATTAGTAAAAATGCATTAAACACAAACACACTGATGGGCTCACTCACTGTACCTGATCCCTCTAATCCTCCATCCCCAGGAGAGAAACCCAACGGCTGCACCAGGCTGCTGAGTCCAGAACCTGCTGGACCACCAACACCTGTGAAAAAACCACTGAACTTATTTTAACTTCCATGAATATTCAGCTGTTTGTTTAAAAACAAAATCTAGAGCTTTAATTAGATCTCATTTTCAAAATTAAAAGCATCTCTGCAAAGTTGACCTTGATTTGACCCCAATGGGCTGACTCCCCCTGGGAACATCAGCAGCTGGATGTCCAGTTTACCCCCGTTAGCTCCTGGAGTGGACGGGCTCACAGCTGAGCTGCCGCCCAAAAATGGAGCACCGTTACTGGGCAGATACTGGTGTGATCCATGAGGAGAGGAAGGCACTGGCTGGAGGCCGATGGGGATGTTACTCCCACCTATACAGGTACAATGGGAAAAATAAAACAGAGCCTTCTGGTCAGGAACAAATAAAAAGTTATGATTTTAAACTTTGAGCTTATGACAGAAAGTGAATCTGAACCATGGTGTTGGTTTACTGTCCCAGCAGGAGGAGCAGGACCAGAGGAGCCGGCTGTCAGCGGGTTGGAGACCACAAACCTACTGTGACACCGAGCTCCAGGGAACTGAGAGCAGCGACCCCTCACTAAGAAACACAAATCAGTAAGGAATACACCAACTGACTGATACTCTCACTGGTTTAATCCTAATGTGAATAAATATTGTTTAATTTGTACAAAGAAAGACAAGAATTGTATTTTTAAAAGGTGACAAAATACATTTATGACCATGTTACAACATGCGTACCTGTGTACCGCTCCTCACTTTCACTGTTGGATCTTTTACGGTTCCTCTCTGGTTTCCAAATTCCTGACAAAGATTAAAAATGCATTTAAAAAATGCTAGCTATCAGAACTCAACAGAATGTTTAAAACATATTTTAAGATTAACTGAGTTAGAGCTCAAAGTGTTCTTAGTGCCTGCATTTCTGCATAAATTAATATATAAATCATCTGGTTCTGGAGGATTTATACACAAATTTTGTACATTTTTTGTTGAGTTTCTTTTATTGCATGAATGAAAATGTGCAAATGACATTTAAACATGCTCGCAGTGTGAAAAAATAGAGAACGATTGTCTGCTAACTTGAGACTGTGGTTCTCCGAGGCTGGGAGCTTCCAGGCTGTGAGACCGTCACCGTGGCATCTGTGGACAGGACGATGATGTCATTAGAGTCCAAAGAAAGGTGGATGACAGTCACCTGGGATCAGCTGTTATCAGTTTGATGGGTTTGATTAGAGCTGGTGGCATTTACCGCAGTGTTGCTGGTAGTCCTGACAACAGGTGTTGTACTGAACGCAGCGTGGATCACAGTCACACAGCAGACCTCTCCTGAAGGTCTCACCACAGCGACCGCGACAGGACTGAGCTGAAATCAAAGAGAACAAAATCAAAACATCAGAAACGCTCTCAGATCTGTTCAAGACACCGAAACCAGGTCCACTTACTGATCTGGGGATTCTGTTTGTCACCTTTTCCAACAACAACCTCAGAAACACTGACTACATAAGCAACAAGCGATAGAAGACAGGAAAATGCTTTAACCAAATGTTAAATAAAAGTAAAAAAAAAAAAAACCTGACCAATAGAAATACACAACTAGGTACACAACTGGGTAATCAAATCAAATGTATAGACCTTAATCTAATGACCTCAAAAGTTAAATAACAACAATGGAAATGCAGAAAAACAGAAAATTATAAAATGCAGAAGTTTCATAAGAATACCCTTAATGATTTAACATGTTTTCACATGTGACCACATGGGATTAAAATGGTCTAAAATCACATGGTAAACATGTGCAGAACATGTACTTTACATGTTAATTTAACATGTCATTACATGTGAACACGTGATTTCTCACCATGCATTTTGTCACTAATCACACAGGAAACATTTGGAAAACATATTTTTAAAACGCGTATTTCACATGCTAATTTCACATGTTTTACAGGATGTTTTCACATGGAACTGTAGGGGAATAAAGGAAACTAAAGCCTGGTGTATAGTTTCATTAAAATGATAAAGACAGCAAGAATAGAAAAGGTATAAATATAAAAAAGCATCAGTTTGTCATTTCATTTTAAAAAATCATCTCAGGTTTAATGAATGAAAGCTTCAGATTCAGGGTGTTCTAATCTGAATAACATGCATTTATCTACAGACGTGTTTTACCAGTGATGCACGTAGCCTGATAGTCTGGACAGCATTCGTTGTGCTGCAGGCAGCTGGAGTCACAGGTACACAGCTGACCTCTGGTGAAAACTTCACCACAACGACTGACACAGCTGCCTGAAGACAGAAGGTTCAAACCTTTCATAATAGTGTCATTTCTGCTCATTTAACATGAAATATTTGAGCAACACACAGGTTTTTATTACATATTCAAACATTTTAACACTAAATATTTAGACCTGTCTCAGAATGCATCAGAAAGATGATGGTTCAGAAGACAAACAGGTGTTTTAAACCCTACCTGGTCCAGCAGCAGATGCTGCAACGAGGCCAAGCAAGAGAAGAACAAGGTTCTTCATCATCCTCTTCATCTGAGACTTACTGTTAACAGTCGGATCTGAGCAATGATGCAAAAAGGAGAGGCTGAGAAAAAGAAACGGTCAAGGAGACAGCAGTAGTTACCTCCGCTGTGGGTCACCTCTCCTCCTCTGTCAGTCCGTCTGCTGGTCTTTTATACCAGACGAAAACACGACGTTTGGTCAAACTAAGAGAGCAGAAGGCAGTCAGGCAGGACACTTGAAATCAGAACACACACCCACTGACTAATTAAAAACCAAACAGATGTTTTAAAACTTCCCACACAATCAGTAAAGTGCTTCCTTATTTTTTATATAAGTGGAGAGGAATTCCTCAGAACATGAATCCATTTGAAATCTGCTCACTTTGATGGTGTTTAACAACATTCTGTTTTTAATACTTTATTTTTATTTTAAAAGTTCATTCTTAATCTTTGTCTCTTATGACTATTAATTAATAATGCATTGATTGTTTTAGGCTGCATTAGTTGATTTTATTATTGTGTCATGTGATTGTTTTCTACAGCACGTTGGTCTTGTGGGTCTGATGCTTTATTAATAAAGCTCTGACCTGCTGTCCTTTGGCCTCAACTGCTTTACCAGCCAGCTCAAAGAACGAGGCCCTCGAGCCAAAAGTGATGTCATGTGGTTTTGACAGTTTTGTGGTGGAGTTTCAATTGTTCAGTTCAGTCATAAAAAGTGTCTCCATGTGGGTGACTTTCAGAGGGAGGAGATAAACAAACCCAGAGAGAGGAGTTAATCACACAGGGTCAACATCAGGAGAGCGTTAGTGTGGAGAGAGAGGACGACCTCTTCACTTTAAATTCATCTAAAACAGGTAAAGAATAAAAGTCTGGGGGGAGCAAATGAACTAATTAAAACACCATCAAGTGAAAAACAGACTTGAGTTTTTACCTGGTTTAATTTATATATAAGATTGGGTTTAGGTGATATTTTTATCATCACATCCCTAAACCATGATTTGATCAATGCAAAAGTTATTTCTGTACATGCAGTGTGATTGTTGCTCGTCTTCACTGTTACATGTTGCAGTTATGGACATTTTCACACACAGTAAAGAACATATGCACCAGCATTGGCCTTTTGCTCCAACAAAATATCCAGTATTTGCACAAAATGAGAAAAGTTGATCCATGTTTGTTGCTTTGGTTTAGTTTAGCCAGAACAAAGTCCTTATTGTGGCAGAAAAATAAGATTTAGTGACAAATCTTCACTGAGTAGAATGTGAATAATCATGTTCTGATCAGCGTTCAAACTGGACTTTCCTGAGACAGAGTTCCTGTTCTGACAAGATTAACATCTTTGTGAGGACCGATAAGCTCTGAATGAATGAACAGGTTCTTTTATGACATCATCCTAAGAAGGGGCCACCAGCTCCAGCTTTCAAGGACAGAATGCAGTGACCCCAATCTAAAGTTAAATTGATCTGCTTGATAAATGTCCTTATATTACATTTTATAAAACAATGTAGGTCCTCCTGACTCTTAACGGTTTTTAGATTTACTAGGGGTGTAAAAAATTTGATTCAGTGATTTATCTCAATATTTCTTGACACAATATTATATCGATATTCTTAAAGCACAATATTGACTTCTTATTAACAATTTACATGCAAAAATTAATGGTGGTTCGTTTTTGTGTTGAAATTTCAAATACTGATTGCTTGTTGGCTGCAGTCATTAGTCCTCAGCAGTCCTCCGCTTCCACGGAACATCAAGATCTCGCGATAGTACCGGTGAGTGGCGCATGTTGCTAACTTCACACAGCTATCTGATGAATGAAGCAGAGAGGATACAGCCGACCCCAGCAGCTTTTAAAGCTGATGTGTGGACACATTTCTAAACAAAGGAATGTAATAAAGACTGTAACTGGGGCTATGCAGTCTGTAAAATCTGCTATGACAGTCAAATACTTGGGCAACACAACAACTTTGTGAACATGTGGCTACATATCATGACGACATAGTGTTTAAAGCTCATTTTAGCATAAAGTGAATTGATTCTGCTCAGTGGACAGTTTTCCAACAATTAAATTAGTAAATATCTCAATATATCGTATTGCTTGTAGTATCGTGATAAATCACAATATATCGTATCGTTGACCCTGTATCATGATGGATATCAGATTGCCAGATTCCTGCCACACACCCCTAAGATTTACATATGAATCTGGAGATTTTCACAACATACTAAAGAAAAAGTCACAAGAAAGAAGACATTTAAAAACCATTTAAAAGCAGTTTTCATTCTTCCTTCTGTTTTCAAGGTATGAATCCAAGATGCTTCTCTTTAAAGCATCTATACTTTACCTCTATGTTTTACCAACATAAACTAACCCACAGGGACATTTTAAGAAATAAACGACACACATTTTGTTGACGGGATTGTGAGCCCACTTGGTCACTTTTCAACCTTTATGAAACCTCATGTTAAAAGTCTTGGGGTCTTTCTGGACAGTTCTTTCAAGTTGGATAGGCAGGTGAGTGCAGCAGTCCAGTCCGGTTTTGATCATTTAAGGCAGCTGGCAACGGTTAAACGCTACTTGCCAGTAAATGTCCTTGAACAGGTCATCCATCTGTTTGTTTCCTGTCGGTTGGACTACTGTAACTCCCTTTACTATGGCCTGGAACATTCCTCCTTACATCGGCTACAACTGGTTCAAAATGCAGCAGCACGTCTGCTAACTGGTACGAGGAAACGTGATCACATCACTCCAGTGCTCGCCTCTCTTCACTGGCTTCCCGTACGCTACAGGATCCAGTTTAAAATACTGTTTTTTGTTTTTAGATCCCTCCATGGCCTGGTTCCCCAATACATAGACGACCTACTGTCTGTCTATACTCCAGCCAGGAACATGAGATCTAGTTCCCAGTCCTTATTACTGATCCCAAGAACTCGTCTTAAGACTGGCGGTGATAGAGCGTTCTCAGTGCCTGGTCCTAGACTCTGGAACAGCCTTCCACCACATCTTAGGACCTCACAGAGCCTGGAGGATTTGAAGTCATCTCTTAAAACTCACTTCTTTAATCTGGCTTTTAGTACAGGTTGATTTATGTAGTTTTTATGAGTTTCTTATGGTGGTTTGATATTACTCATAAACATTACAGTCATTTAAATTGCGTTTGGTTTTATCCTTTTGTTCATCTTTTATCTTTGTTTTTACCCGTGTTTTATGAAGTGTATTTTTATTATGTACAGCATTTGGGTTGATTAACAACAGATGTGTTTTGCTCATGGTTTTATTATTTTTTTATTCATTTTTAATCTTAATTGATTTTATTTGCGTTTTATGTAGTTGTCTTTTATCATGTACATGAGCAACAGTAAATGGCCTTGACCCTTGACCTTGACACTCAGCTTCCTCCTCAGTTTAACTGAGAATGTTTTGACCTGTGTCGAAGTGTCAAAAAACATGACTTTTAATGACTTCATTGCATTGAGCACAGTTTAAACGAGGGACACTGTCACCAGGTAGCTGGGATAGAAAAGGTTTGGTGCAACGGTCAGCTGTGATTGGGTGAACCTCCCAGATTTATGACACGTTTAAAGGCTCCAATTGGTAAATCTTGGGAATTATGCAGTCAAAGGATCACTAGAGAGAACGTACCAGTGTTTCACCTTTAATCTCTTTAGATAATGAGGAAAATGTAGCAGCAAGTGTTGGTTTGATAATGGTGGGAGTTTAGTGAGGATGCTTCACTTTGAAAAAAACAAGACAAATAATCTATACTGTAAAGCTCAACGGGTCACTGAACAAATCATCCACCTCAGTAACGTAACCCTGACCCTTCAGACAGCACCAGTTATATAAACCCTACATCTGATGGCTCAAAAACAGCTTGCTTCAGGCCATCTGGTAGAATCATAACTGCAACCGAACAAACACACACCAACACACCTGCTGAGTGTGTTTGTTCTGAGTGTGTTTTATTTATATATGCCTCATTTCTAACAGTCAATTACGTTTGTTCAGCAGCCCTCTAATGAGAGGGGAGTAGTCCCAGCGGGGTGTTGGATTGGTCAGACGGTTAGATTAAAGTAGCTCATAAAACTTTAGTAGAACCCCACATTGTGACCAGACTGTGGGCCGAATGCTGGCGGGCTGTTCAGAACACTACACACACACACACACAGAACACCAGACAGACATGATGTGTTTAAAGAGAGTCTGGAAACTAAAAACATGACCGAAAGATGAACAGAGATTCTTTCAACAGTTCGTTTAATTGTTGCTCTTTTAATGCAGCCGACAAAGTCAGACTGTAAACAAGATGGTGGATCATCATTTACTTTATTCAGTTTTACTATGGGTGGTCAGTGTGGACTGCAGGCTCCCATCACCTCACATCTTTGGTATTTTGCTCTGTTTCCTCTTTAGTTTTCTTTATTTCACTCTTCTAACTTTATAGCCGTTTTTATGGTTTGATATTTTCTAATGTGGTGAGGATGACATCATTCTGTTTATACTGAATATGCATGCACACACAGATGCAGTTTGTGGAAAAAGCAGATTCATCCAATGATTGAATCATTTGTAAAACTGCTTTCAGTATCAATAACTTAAAGTAATTGTCTTCTGTAAAATCTTCACACTGTTGTAGGGAAATTTAGACCCCCATATTTACACCTTGACTTTAGCTCAGTAAAGTTGACCTTTTTATGCAGACCTTTAACAGGGTTGTGGTCTAAACTTTTAATAGGGTTTATATGAAAGTTGCTTTTACCAACTAGATTGAGCTCAATCAATACATCCATCCCTCCACCCACCCACATGGGCAGGGCTCTGTCCGTTACCTTTAGACGATGAGTGGAGCTTAGTTAAGACTGGGCCTGATTTGTGTCATATCTACTGGGTGCTTGAATAATATTTTTCAGTGTAGAAGAAAAGACAAAGATGCACAGTTGACTATAAACTTGTCAGCGTTCTGCAGCTGGTGGTCAGCTTAAATACCTGTTGTTCTTCAGGTCCTATAAACTTCCTATGATTCTTGCTGAAGACGTAGTCTTCAGGGACGTGTCTGGTGCTGATGGCTTGGTCCGCTGAAGCCATGAAAGCATTGAGAATCAGTATCACTTTTGCGTAGCAGTCACGTCCACGTGGTAGAGCACAGTTAATGGAAAACGGCTTCAGGTTAAAGGTCAGCTTCTTGTTAAACTTATAGAGGAGAGATCACAGAACATGAATGAGTGGAATCAGATCACAGAATACAAACATCCAGATAAACGATGGTTTGATCAACTGGTCTAAAGCTTTATAAGATTGTGTACATCTATAAAGAGCAGGGAGCCGGACCCGATAGTGCAGAGGAGGGAGGGTGGAAGCATGAGCAGGAGGCGAAGGGTATAATCCAAAAATGTATTTATTGTAAAGGATGTGCTACAAAAATATAAACCGGACTATGACTAGACTAAACTTGATTACAATAAAACAGAGCAGAGCAGAACAGATGAACCAACAACCAGACATGACACAGGTGGGTATAAATACATGAGGAGCAAATCAAGGGAATGAGGAGCAGGTGAGGGCAATGACTAACAGGGAGCAGGAAAACAGGACAAACACTGGTAGAAAAACAGAACATGAACCTGACAGAAAACAGGACTTGAACTAAACAGAAAACGGGCATGATAAATAACAAAACATGGAATCTAATAAAACAGATGAACACAGAAGACTAAACTAAATACAGAAAACTAACTATGAACTAGAAAACTAAACAGAAGTACCTAAACACAGGGAAAACTACTTATGAACATGGAAGACTAAAAAGGAACAAAACACCAGAAAACTAGATAAACAGAATAAAACAATGAGCAAAGACAGAACTAAAACATAACCAGACAGGAAATCATGACAACATCTTGTCGACGTCGTTGTAGGCTAAAGAGTGGATGGTCCTGCAGTCCACGTTGCTGGGGAAACTGCATCAAGCCTCAGAAGCTACAGAGTTGTTTAAAGTCATAATATGCAACTTATTTTTAAATCTTTTCCTTGAGCCAGTATGTGCCAATATGACCCTTTACAGGGTTAATGAAAAGTCATTTAGCCCCATCTGGTGATTAGAGCCGGAATACCACGATTGCAAGATCTCCGTCGCCGTCACGGTACCCAGGAAGTCACGTGTCTCAGGAGGGTTAGGCTAACCCAAAGTGGCTAGCCGTTATGCTAACGCTGGATTGTTTTTATCTCATGATTCCTGACAAGTCCAAGCCCCACCCCAGAATGAAAAGTCTTTGGCTTGCTGGACCCCTGAAGGGCAGCAGGCAGTGGCTTCCCAGAGCCACTGGCACCTGCTTCGGTGTAGCTCCAGCCTCTTTGCAGGCCCAGTCCCGATCCCTCTGGAGGCCCACAGTCTGGTTGCTGGAGGCTCTTCACCCAGGTCCAGCTGATCCACCCGGCCACGAGCCGATCAACCTTGTCCTCTGGTGCAGGGTCACAGGAAGCGTCTCTGAGGACTTGGCCCGGACAATGCTGACGAGTCCCACTGAATGATAAATTCTTTGAAACTCCTGATGTTATCAGTAGGCAAAACGGCAGTCTCCAGGTGTGACTTGGGCAGTCACCACCACATGGGGCATGCACACGCACCTGTAGCATAACCCACTGTTAGAGTGAGTCACATGAAAGACATGAAAATAGTACACAAACTCACCAATACACGCCATTCCTACCCCCACTAGAGGAACTGGCAACCCAGTGCCTGGGGGTGCCACTCTCACTGCTACCCCAGCAACCAAATTGACACCTGACCCCAGGCACACAGAGGTGAGTTCTCATCCCTAACACCTGCTCTTAGGGCTTTAAACCCACCCAGCTGGCCTATGATTGGTCAGCTGGTCATTAATCAAAATAGTTTCAGCTGTGGGCCATTAAGACAGGAGCAACTGAATGCTTCTTCTGCCACATATGGAATTTGCCACTGTATTCACATCTTTAGTTCTGAATTAATTACCACTGCTGGTCATTTTGCTTCCCTCATTTGTTTTCTCGAGTCTTTTCTCTAAGATTTGAATGGTCCAACTGATGGTGTTATAGCCAACACAGGTACTTAAAATTAAGACTTCCTGTTGAATCTGTCTCTGAAATAGTTTTTGAGATACGTTTTTACTACTCTAGGTAAAATAGATATTTAAGATACCGCATTTAACAACTTGTTAAATGCGCCAGAATGCAGGAAATGGCATCTACGCCCTACAGACTTTTCTGTGGGGAAGTGTCCCCACCCCCACATTTTTTATGTTTCTGACACCCCTGGACAACAGAAATAAAAGTTAAGCTGACACAATTAGCAAATGCAACGTTAGCTAGCTTGTAATCAAATCATTTCAGCCTGTTAGCGAACAAAAGTATCAGCAAAAGTGCAAACAGTCTAAATCAAGGCTTGCCAACTTAAATTTTCCCAGAAAAATAAAAGCCTTATTTAGACCTACCTTTGAAATTTTGTCGTTTATTCGTGATGCTGTCGCGATAAAAGAAGTCCGCCTGGTGCCTCGTTTCTGGAAACGACTATGTGAAAACAGCGCCCCCGAAAACCCGCTAGTGGCGGAAGAGTGTAATGACAACAACAAAGGAAAAGACAAGCGAGATAAACCGCTTGTTAGTGGCGTGACGAGGTCTGACAGTATGTATATTTCTCAGAAAGGTACAGAACACACTTACCTGGTCTCATTTACGCACACTCAACATAAAATAATCAAACTTATCAGGCAGACAGCCACTTCACCATAACTCTGCTGAGCGTTGAATTCTAATACAGAAAAGACCTGCTATTGGCTGATTACCAGTGCACATTGGCCAATCAGAACACATCCTACATTAGCAGTCTGCACTAACTCCTAGAAACTCCTAGAGACCCAGCAGCTGTGCATTAGTGCACAGAAGGGAGTGAAACTGTTACTGTACCAGTGGTCCCTCTTTCAGCTGCTCCAGTCAATCCTCTCAGCATCAAACCTCAGGAGGTCTTTCTGACAAAAACACTCATTGAACAAATGTTGGTCTGCAGCTGATCAGCAACAGCTGATAGTGAATCACATAGTGCTGCGGTTTGTTTTTGCCTTTTAGTCTTTGTTTTATTCTTTATTTAATCTCAAAATGCAATTCTGGTCTGTTTGCAGAAGTTCAACACTGATGCTTGTTTTATATGAATGTTTTCACATTGAAGAAAATCTGTCTCAGTTCAAAATGTTGTGCAGTTAGGATTCTGAAGATACAGGTAACCTAATGCTTTAGGTCATGTTTGCAAAGTTTTATTTCAACCAGGACTCAAACCTGGTTTCACATCTTTATTGAAAATATTCAGCAGGAGGACAGAGCGGTTCAGCACTCTGGACAGCTCCATAAAAGCTGCCGTCTCATTGGCCTTCACTGGCCTTCAGGGAACCGCTTGAGTTTTCTCATTCTGAGCTCCCCCCCACCCCCTCTCTCTCTCCCTGTCTCTTCTCAGCTCGTCCATGCATGCACAACCACAACAGGACTGTCAGGCTGATAGAAGCAGCTGCATTGACGACAACCAAGAAGAGTAACACCACCAGCACAGAACATCCAAACATGACATCATCATGTATGTTTGTTCAAGATTCATCTTAAAGCTGCATTGTGTAACTTTCAATCAAGCTAGATATAGCTAGCTTTTTTACACAAACACGTCTCAGAGCTCTCAGCCCTTCTGTTGGGTATAATCCTTATGCTGCGCCTCGCCCGGACATGGGACTGCACATTGCCACAGTAGCAATAGAGTGCAAAACACCAGCTGTTGAAACGCTATGCTAATGTTCCCCCAGGTTTTTCCTCTTTCTACGTCCAAACGTTTTTTGTTTTCAGCTAGCTTGTTTGGAGATCAGAATTCACATGTATTATTTCCCCTTTTTTATTATATTAGGAAGTAATTTTTCAAACAAAACATTTAACCAGTGATTTAAAAACATTAACGCAGGTTTGTGACAGATGTGAGTGTGTGATGGACACATTAACACCAGGAGGGTGTGTTTCAGGGTCAACAGCGGGTTTGAGGACCAGTTGCGTCTGTATGAAATGAAATGTGAAGTGGACACGTCCAGTCCTTTATACAAACAGTACAGACTCATCAAGATCACAGAGAAATACCCAGGTGAAGTGAACACACACACACACACACACACACACACACACACACACACACACACACACACACACACACACACACACACACACACACACACACACACACACACACACACACACACAGGAATATCAACACCTCAAGTCACATTTTAAGTGGGTTTTTTGTGCTACATTATCTAATTATGGATGTGTGTGTGTGTGTGTGTGTGTGTGTGTGTGTGTGAGAGCAGAGTTAGAACAGGGTGCCTCAGAGTTGCCCAGGGAGATTTTTGCTGTTGACCCCGCCCACTCCAGCTCATCGGAGGTGTCTTATAGGTGCAGGAAGTGCAGGTGAGCTGTGGGAATATTACTATAACTGCAAACTACATTTGTCTTAAATAGTTCTCTACGTCTCAATCAGCTCTTGGTCTGTGTTGCTTAAGGTTTGTACAGTTTTGTTAAAAACAGGAAGAAATTGCCTTTATCAGATGTCATCCACCTGCATAATGTTTTTTATGAGTTTAGGATTCATGGTGTCACAGTTGTAGTTACAGCTTTGAGAGATGAGATTAAACTTTGTCAAAAAGCATTAAAGCTTTCAGATGAACCTCTCTTCTTTCTCCTCCTCCTCCTCAGACGAACTCTGTTTCGTGGCTCCAGTATTCTCAGTCATCCTGTAGGAGAAGGAGCTTCAGCCTTCAGCCACAAGAAGCTCAGTAACCTGTCAGGTCAGAACAAAAGGCAGCCAGTGCTACCTCTACAAACACAGGACTGTTTTATTTGTGTCTGTTTAATCATTAAATAGTAATTCATTTAGTCAGTATTGATCTCAGATTAGGATGTTTGGTTTGTAACTGATGGAACAGTTGTTTTGAGTGACCTTCAAGAGACATTGATTGGTTCTCACTACTTTTGGTGAAAATAATCAATAATATAACTCATTTTAAATACAATCTGAAATATTTCTACCTGTAGGAATACTTTGTTTATTACAGAAAAGCTGGTTTAATTCAAAGTGAGCTTCAGACTGATTCTGATGGAAGAGGAGCTCTCCATGGTGCTGACTGGTAGAGAGGGCTACAGGCTGAGGATTATTTATTATAATAGAACCATTTTTTCATTTGCTTAAATAAACACTCAGTTTATTTGAGTGTTTTGGAGATCATCTGTTCAAGTTAATTGACTGCACTACTTTTCAGTCAATGGGATTCCAATCAGCACCACATCCAGAGTGTTACTGTGTGTATCTGCTACAAATGAAGATCTGAAAGCTCACCTGAACAAGGCTAAGGACGCAGAACCAGATAAGAATTCAAATACGTTTGTTGATGTTTTATACTGACAATAACCCTGTGTCTGACATGAACTTACCAACCAGTTTGAAATGCACCACATCATGTCGGTCAAATCAGCAAGGCACCACAGGGATTCGAACCCCGTCTCAACTGAGAGTACCGTTACCAGCGCCTTTTGCTTTTTTGTGATGGCATGAACAGGTGAAGCAAAACCTGCATCTACAGCATCTCAGTGAAGTTCATTCAAAGAAATTCTGTTTTGATGCAGTAAACAAAACCTTCAAACTTTTTTTGTTTGTTTTTTGTTTTTGTTGTTTTTTGTTTTTTTGTTTTTTTTTTTGTTTTTTTGGGGTTTTTTTGTTTTTGTTTTTTTGTTGTTGTTTTTTAAAAATTTTTGTACATGCATAAAATGATAAAACATACATTCTTATACATTTTAAAACAAAACACAAGTATATAATAATAACACTTTAACTATGCACTAAATAAAGAAATAAATCGGGACAACGGTCCACAAAATATACTGTGCATAAAACTACAATTCTAAGAAATAAACTATGCACCAAATAAAGAAATAAAGGGATTATAGTCCAACAACAAGGTGCATAGAACAAATAATCTAACAATCAACTGCACCAGATAAAGAAATAAAGGGATTATAGTCCAACAACACGGTGCATAGAACAAATAATCTAACAACTAACTGCACCAGATAAAGAAATAAAGGGACTATAATCCAACAACACATGGTGCATAGAACAAATAACACAAACAGTAAAAGGATATGGAAAAGTGCTTCCCAGAGTTCGTCACTGGCTGCAGCTGCTTGTGGCTCCCTGGACAGACGCTTCAACACAAACACAAAAACACCATCAGTTCTGAGACGTTCAAGAAAAGTTTTTGTTTCTACATCAGAAAACTTTTTATCACCAACACAAACATTTATATTAAGTCTAATAATTACATTTATACTGAATTCTTCATTGAGTTCATGTAAAGCCTTTACATTTCATAATCTAATCTGTTATTGATGACACCCTGTGGTCAGGTCTTCCTATTGAACAAACACATGATCAACAGAGCCTTTTCTTACCTTCAGTGCTGGTGGCCGGTCCCCTCCGCCTGACGCGTTTCCTCTTCTGGCCCTGAAAACACACACACATTAATGTTTCCCTCTGATATCAGCTGATAGAGACTCTTTACTCTCTCTGTGTGATGTCATGGTGTCTGAGCAGAGTGGACTTACATAGTTGTCCTGGGAGGTCCACTGGGGGTTCTGCTGGCGGTGGAGTTCCTTCTCCCTCTCAGCCCGGTCGTAGTACTCCTGCTGCTGTTCACGGGACAACGCTCTCCNTTTTTTTGTTTTTTTTTTTGTTTTTTTGGGGTTTTTTTGTTTTTGTTTTTTTGTTGTTGTTTTTTAAAAATTTTTGTACATGCATAAAATGATAAAACATACATTCTTATACATTTTAAAACAAAACACAAGTATATAATAATAACACTTTAACTATGCACTAAATAAAGAAATAAATCGGGACAACGGTCCACAAAATATACTGTGCATAAAACTACAATTCTAAGAAATAAACTATGCACCAAATAAAGAAATAAAGGGATTATAGTCCAACAACATGGTGCATAGAACAAATAATCTAACAACTAACTGCACCAGATAAAGAAATAGGGACTATAATCCAACAACACACGGTGCATAGAACAATTAATCTAACTACTAACTATGCACCAGATAAAGAAATAAAGGGATTATAGTCCAACAACACGGTGCATAGAACAAATAATCTAACAACTAACTGCACCAGATAAAGAAATAAAGGGACTATAATCCAACAACACACGGTGCATAGAACAAATAACACAAACAGTAAAAGGATATGGAAAAGTGTTTCCCAGAGTTCCTCACTGGCTGCAGCTGCTTGTGGCTCCCTGGACAGACGCTTCAACACAAACACAAAAACACCATCAGTTCCGAGACGTTCAAGAAAGGTTTTTGTTTCTACATCAGAAAACTTTTTATCACCAACACAAACATTTATATTAAGTCTAATAATTACATTTATACTGAATTCTTCATTGAGTTCATGTAAAGCCTTTACATTTCATAATCTAATCTGTTATTGATGACACCCTGTGGTCAGGTCTTCCTATTGAACAAACACATGATCAACAGAGCCTTTTCTTACCTTCAGTGCTGGTGGCCGGTCCCCTCCGCCTGACGCGTTTCCTCTTCTGGCCCTGAAAACACACACACATTAATGTTTCCCTCTGATATCAGCTGATAGAGACTCTTTACTCTCTCTGTGTGATGTCATGGTGTCTGAGCAGAGTGGACTTACATAGTTGTCCTGGGAGGTCCACTGGGGGTTCTGCTGGCGGTGGAGTTCCTTCTCCCTCTCAGCCCGGTCGTAGTACTCCTGCTGCTGTTCACGGGACAACGCTCTCCACTGTGGTCAGAAAACACACACACAACACTGTTAGTGTACACACTACTGGAGCACAACTGATGCAAATGCAAAACAAATATCTTAATGCTGCAACCTGAAAACTGTTTGTTTCACATTCAGCTGAGGGTTTTGTCTCTAGTCAATAAATAAATGAACTCAAGCTGAAGCAGAACCACAGTCAGTCTGTGATGGTTGGTTAATAAAAGTTGTTTTTTTTTGCAGATTTGATCAACTTTGTTCAGCAAACACACTTACCTTCTCTGCAATCAGGGTGGTCATGGCCGTACCCCCCCTGGCCGTGGTCTTAGGATCCACCTTGGTTCTCTGGTCCCGCAGGAAGATCATGAATGGGTTGGGGGGCTTCTTCACGTACGGCCGCTCGTCAGGCTGCTGCTCCTCACGCTTTCGCTTCCTGCAGAGACACAACAAAAATCAGACAGTGTTTACATCTTGGTGTTGCCTTAAACTGAAAAGAAAAAGTAAAAAACTTTGAGCCAAACAGAATTCCTCAAGACAAGATAAACAAGCTGTGATCTAAACCTCATGGTTACTGATCAGAACGTTCCTGCAGCACAGAACAACTAAGAAGAAGAACCAAGTATTTAGACAGAAAACATAAAATGAAAAGTTACCGTTGGCCGCCGGCTGGAGGGCAAGGAGGAGCAGCTGCAGGAGGAGGAGGAGGAGTGAGGTCAGCAGGAGGAGGAGGAGTGAGGTCAGCAGGAGGAGGAGGAGGACCAAAGAAACCAGGGACAGCATGGGCAGCAAGGTCAGCAGGAGGAGACGGGATGAACTCATACACTACCTGGCCGTTCCTGCACAGAAAAACAAACACACACATGAGATAATAACATGATGGTGTGAACACCTAAATAAAGGATTTGCAGCTTGTGTTCATCATTCATTTTGCTGTGTTTTACTTACAGCGTCCCAATGGGAAGCAGGACAGCACCCTCAGGAAGCCTCACTGGGGGCATGTTCAGGTCCTGGAGACAAAAACAGAAAGCAGATGAGACAACAGCCTGCTGTGGTGACACCTGGAGTCATCTTGGTCTTTCACATCCAAACAGTGAACTGCTGTCATTTCTGTGTCAACACATTTACAGAATCTGACTCATCAGGTGTGAACAGACCAGTAAACTCCAACCAGACTCCAACTAAACCTGGATGAAGATTCATCATCTTTATGAATCAAATAATGAAAGACTCACCTGCTCTTCTTGAGAAAAAGGAAGAATGAGAGGAAGAGAAGAAGAAGGAGGAATAGAAGATGGAGGATGAGAAGGAGTGACAGGAGGAGGAGATGGACAGGGTGGAAGAGGAGGAGCGACAGTGGGAGGAGAGAAAGAAAGAGGAGGAGGAGGAGAGGCTGAAGGACTAGGAAGAGAAACCGAAGAAGACGGAGGAGTAGCAAACCCCTGGTCTTCCCTGATGATCTCCATCACAAGGTCCAACGTCTCGTCCAGGTCCAGGTCCGGGTCCATGTTCCTCGTGTCCTGTTGATCGTCTGAGACTGACTGAGTGTTGATTGGCTGGATTTCTGGAACAAATGATGACAGATTAATCAATGATGACATCATGTAAATATTAACTGATGTCTGTTGTTGAAAACAGTAAATAATAGATCATCTAAACTGATCTCTAATCAGTTTATGAACAGTAAATATCAGATCATCTGCTCATGTTTACAACTGATCTCTAATCAGTTTATAAATGCTGCTTTTACATGTTAACGTACCAAGAATGATTTGACCTACAAACCTCTTCCTACATTTAGATTGATTTTGAAAAAATCTGGAATTCCCTTTGATTTAGATGAAACCTGGTTCTGATTTCACTCTATCCTGTGGACTCAGGGAGTTTTTGTTCAGCAGCTTTGTCTTATTCTTGTGTTTTTAATCAGAAAACGATTCAGCTTTGAGTTTTGTGAAACTTTCTGGTAAAAAATGGAGAAAAGTTGCTCTGGATGAAAGAAGTTCTCATTAGAAATGAGCACTTTGAACCAATCTTTGAGTTACTTGTGAGACTAAACTTTTCTTGAGGATTGAAGATTTGTTTGTTTTCAAATAATCAACCTAATTGGTAACCATGGTAACATGGAATCCTGTTTTACCTAACATTAAAAACAAAATGGCCTCCATGGACAGTTCCAAGGCCTCAAACTAAACCAGCTGACATTAAATTAAAATCCAACTGGTTGATGTGTGAAAACTTTCCAATGTGTCCCAGTCCATTACATTACACAGACTAACCATTTACACCTAGTTTGGACTACTATTCTCTTCAACTCAGATGAAAAATCGTTTGTTTTTGGTTTTTTCACTCTGCTGTTTTGACCATGTGACCTGCAGCTCAGGGTTTTTTATTCAGAACTTTTTTATTTAATAAATCATAAAACCGGTCAAATTTGAGGTCTGTTCAAGTCTCAAAACAGAGAATATCCAATTATTTGTCAAGTATTTTACAAACAACACAGCTGCTCCAAAGTGCTGCTACTGCAGCAAAAAGTCAATCTAACACTAATCAAATCACTAAAACAGCAATAAAAACTAAACTAGAGAGAGAAACGACTGAGGCTTTTTAAAAAGTTTCAAACTTACATATCTGAACTGTGGGAGATGAATCAGGCAGTCGGCAGCTCTTCTGTTTTTCCTGTAATCCAAAAGGTCCAAACAAAGTTTTTTTTTTTTTTAAAGTTTTATTTAGAACTTGTGACAATACAGCATATAAAGTTTACATGTCGAAATTGTTATAAGTATAACATTGAAAGAACTCAGCAGCAGTAGTCAAAGATATAGTATGAACAGGAATATTATGAAGAACATTTACAGAGAAAAAAAAAAAACATATGGTCAAGAATATATAGGTCTCAGTACAAGTACATATACATATATGCATATCTCAATCATTGATCAAACAGTTGTTTCATAAAATCCATTAAGATTTTTGCAGAGCCTACTTTGCATAGTACTGTTTTTGACATGATTCCTGCCTTTGTTTGTGCGACACGTCTCTCGGGGTCCTTAAGATAAACTACCTGAAACAATTGATCAAAAATCCTGACTCAATTTGGAATGTTATCCCTCTTCATGTTTTATCTAAAGTAGGTGGTCTTCATTTCTTTATGGTATGTAACTTTAGTATCGATAAAGTCCCCTTAAAGTTATCTGATTTTCATCGCCAGGCATTTTTGGCTTGGAGTCTGATCTACAAACACAACTTCAGCCCGCATGAATACTTCATATGGAATAACAGGGACATTCTATACAAACACAAGAGCATGTTTCTTGAATACTGGTTTAACAATGGTATTATTTTGGTAGATCAATTATATAATAATGATGGCCTTCTCCTTACATATCAGGAGTTCTTGGGTAAATATGGTGTTCCTGTCACTCCAGGTGCAAAAGTGTTTGCAGCCATCCCAGCTGGAATAAATATGCTGCTGTTTAAATCCCTTTCTAGAGCTGATAATGTATTGCAGCCAGCTGTGTTGTCTCCACTACACACCTATGTTGGCAAAAGGTGTTTTTCCAATTCATCTGCTAATAATAGGATAATTAGATCATTCTTCCAGCAAAATCTCAGCACATTCCCACTTGTCTATTCCTATTGGAATAAATGTAATCTGATATATCATGGAGAAAGGTCTGGCTCTTACAAACCAATTTTTTATCACCAACAAAGTCAAAGAAGTTTCATTTAAAATCATACATAAAATTAACCCGGTTAAAACTGTCATAAAACACAGGTTCAAGAAGGACATTGAAGTGGACTGCTGTTTTTGTGGCAACCAGCCAGAATCTATTGTTCATTTGTTTTGGAACTGTCGTGTTGTTTGTCGATTTTGGATCAATTGAACAGACTTTATTTGTATCAATATTGATCCGGACTTCAAATTGTTTTGGAGGAATGTATTGTTTGGTTTCCTCAAAGATGATAAAGATATTGAGAACTCTAAAAAATATATTATTAATCTAATGATTTTATTAGCTAAATTCCATATTCATAAGTGTAAGTTTTCAGGTGGAAAGCCACTCT
>SSNR01000127.1:51519-159638 GCA_006937965.1 Callopanchax toddi
ACTTTTTTGTTTTGTTTGTCATTATCTTCTTTCTTGTTAATTCATTTATATATGTTTTGTTTGATATTATGTATGTGCATAATTCTTCAATAAAGTAAAAAAGAAAGAATAATTGACGTTTGAGACTTCCGGTTTGATGAAAAAAAAAAAGAAAAGAAAACTTCCGGTTTGATGTGAAGCACCTGAAACAGGTCTGATGTAAATGTGCTCAGGAACAAAGCAGGCCTTCAGCTCAGATTGGTGCTAAACAATTAGCACACTTTGATTTTCACATGCAAACATGTCAGTCAGCTTCATTATGCACCATTATGGACATCTGTGGGCATAATTTTGTATCAAAGCTCTCTGGATACATTTAGAAATGCAAAATGTCTCCCTTCGTGTCTTTAGGAGCAGAAATGTCCTTTTAAAAAGCTGCTGTCAAAACTTTAATCTGTTCAAAACAACCTCCTTTCAGTGAATCAGAGGATTTTAATCTAAACTAAAATGGTTTGGGCTCAATAACATTGACTTCTATGAGACGAGGAAGTGAAAGAATGGTTTTGAATAAATATGATCCGTTAAATCATTGCCAACGTGACTTTTATTTATTTAATAAAAAGAAACCCCACTCTGGCTGCCATTTTTTCTGTTACTTTTATTTTACAGCTTTAGTTGCCTAGCAATTTGAAAATAGAAATAGTTTTATTTCCACATATATAATCTGGAACAAATTCTAGGGCGATCGTGGCTCAGGGGAAAAGAGGACATCCCTCTGCTCCTCAGGGATGGTTCAAATGCAGAGAACAAATTCCACCTCTTTGTACTGAAGTATGTGGACATAAATCACATCCGCTTCCGTTTCCCCTTAACTAAAAATAATGATGCATGGTTTTAAATTGTGCATTCTGTATCAAAACATTGACAAATAAATTATGTTTAATTTTATGTTTAATGAATGATATATATAAATAAAATATATAATAAATATATAATCAAAATATATAAGTAAATAAATAAATAAATGCTTGGCTTTGCCTCAGACTGATTCCGTGTATTTACCACGTCCACCAGCAGGGGGCAGTAGCCAGAGCTGTGTTTCTTCCAGCATCATCAGTCTGCTCCTCCATCATCTTGTCCTGAGAATCTACGTTTACAAAACTGGATTTTTCGTGTCTCTTTTGTGCTTAAATCTTACTTCTAACACCAGGTACCATTCTTGTCTTCATAACAGCTGTATTTGTATTCTTTACATGGTTTGAGAAAGCGGTAAAGTTCGTCCGTCGGCTAAGCGGAACCGTTATAGTCTCTTGTTATGACATTAGCAGCGGCCTGCTGGCTGCCATGGAGATTAGCATGCTAACACAGCTAACAGTATGAAGGTGTAGTCGCTAATTAGATCAAAAACACGTTTGACCAATCCCGAGTCACCTGGACAATCGTATTACGATTAAACATGATCCGAATTAACCTGTAATTTTTAGAGACGGCGTTAAAATTGGCCCAGTAGCTTGTTTTATTGTTTATATCTGCAGTAGTTTATGGGTGGAGTGTTACAGCAGCAGCATTATTATGTGAATATCTGTACAATTAATCATCGTGACTCCATTATACAACTGCTTTTTTAAATAATAGATAAAACAATTGTAGAATCTATTTGATTGAAGGAGTTAGTAATGTATATATATTTAAATTTAGCTATTACATGTATTTGAAATGATATTTCTGAGTTATCCAGCCTTGATAAAATAAAAATAACAGATAAAGAGAACATTGTTGTCAACAGCTGGCTGCTGTTCACATGTTAGCAGTGTGACAGGCTCAGGGCTACAGTTAACATCTGCCCCCAAACCAGGATCAATACAAAAAACTACAGCTCTGATATGTTAGGTTTGTGTTCTCTAGGATTTATTTTTATTCAGAAAGATAAAGTAACCAATAAATAATGATCCAGACTTCATATTTTGGAAAGTTGCACATAATCAGATGGTTTTTAAATGAGAAATTATTATGACCAGTTAAAAAATGTTTGTTTTTACAAAGTTGTTTGAAACAAAATTCATCCAAGCATTTTAAGTATAAAAATCATATTTATTGATCTATTTTTAAATCCTAAATATCATGTTATACTTTTTTAAGGCAAAAAAGGTTATTTAAAATGATTGTTTATTTACTTAGTCCAAAGTATTTTTGAACAAATCTGTATTTTTATTTTGATGGTCCTTTTAAAATTTACATTAAATACGTTTAAATAGTGTAATACTGACTAATTTAGTAAATGTGTTTTATGTGTTTCAGGTTGTTACAGCCAGGTCAGCTTTCCTCAGTCACTAGTCTCCTTCCTGCAGCATGTCTGATAAAAGTGAACTGAAGGCTGAGTTGGAGAGGAAGAAACAACGAATCGCCCAGATTCGGGAGGAAAAGAAGCGAAAAGAAGAAGAGAAGAAAAAGAAAGATGTGAGTGATGATGAGTTTATATACACATTGAGCTCTTATCATGCTGACAGCATTCTCTGATCTGTAGGGAGACTCAAAACGTGGAGCTGAGGGAGGCGCCTCAATGGGCAGTGAAGACTCTGATCTGGAGAGGAAGAGGAGGGAGGCAGAGGCTTTGCTGCAGAGCGTTGGCATCACCCCAGAAATACCCCACGGTAAATATGCAAAGCTCTCTGACCTTTCATCTAATATCCATTGTGTTCTGCTCATTTGCTTGATGAATTTGCCAAGTTTACAAAAGTCTTTCTTAACTTTTTTTGGCCTAACTTGTTGTCACTCATTACTTCTCACATCAAATATCTGCATTTATTACGTGTTGTGTGCATGACGCCTTAAACCTGCCTGCCATTTATTTTCATTCTCTCTTCTCCCCCCCCCCCCCTTTTGTCTGTCTGTGTGTGTTTTGTCCTCACTGCATGAAAACTCATTCACTCACTCATTCACACACTTGTTGTGTACCTCCCTTCCTAACTCAAACATTCACTGTCTCACTCGCCGTGCTCCCTCACTCACTGACCCATCACTCACTCACACACACACACACACACACACACACACACACACACACACACACACACACACACACACAAACATGTGTGTGTTCACAGCTCAGCCCCTGAGGGTAGTAACAGAAGATACATGTCTGTTTCACTACCTAGTCCCCGCCCCCATGTCTCCCTCCAACAAATCAGTGGGCAGCGATGCAGGAAGCCAGGATTCTGGAGATGGAAATGCAGGACCAAGGTCTGTGTGTAATCAGTGTGTTTGTTGGTCAAAAAAGAGAGGGAAAAAAGTATTTTTATGTTGTTTAGTCAAGTACCTGCATGCAAATTGTGTGTGTTAACTTGGTACTTGTACCGTAGTTGAACTAATTCTGACCTGTCTCTTTGCCTTTTCACCGCTACACTGATGTTTTTTTAATTAACACAACTTCATTTTTGTTTTCTGTGTTGTTTTTTACTCTCTTTTCCCTGAATTTTTCATCTCTAACATCTTTTACGTGGCTCATCTTTTGCCTGTCCTCTCTGTTTGGTTATTCTTTTTTTTTTCTTTCTGTCCTGCATTTCTCTTACTAACACCGTCTGGTGGTTTGGCTGTAAAAGGACTTTGCATTGGGATCCCGACCCCTCTACTCTGCAACTCCACTCCGACTCTGAGCTGATGGGGTACTGCTCCTCCTCTTTCCTTTAGCTTGTCTTCCAACGTTTCGTGGTTTCATCTTAGATCTGTTCAAACGTCTTAGTACTGTACATCAGATTTGTCTGTGCACCAGTATTCATGTCCATCCATTCAAGATTTTGCTTTATGTCTAATTTGTTACTGCAAATCCATGTGCTTATTTTTACTCTGATATGTTCATGTAGACGTGGGACAGCGAGACTTGGCATGTCCAAACTGACCCAGGTGGACTTTGTCCCGAGAGAACTGGTGTCCTACTCCAAAGAAACGCAGACGCCCACAGAGGCGTTGTCACACACTAATCAGAAAGCAGGTAAACAAACAGACACGCTTTTCCTGGTGTATATTTCTCTCTTAAACATCACCAGAGTAGATTCCAAGCACTCTACCTCTTTTTGTGTTTTAGATGAAGAAGAGGATGAGGAGATAAGTGCTCCTCCACCGACAGATGATGCTCAGGATGAAAAAAATGAACACAGTGATCAGCAGGAGGATGGTGAGGATGGAAGATTATAGCAAATTAAATGACAGTTAAAAACCTTAATGTTCTTTTTTTTTTTTTAAACTAATTTGAAACAGAACAGTGCGTTGTCTGTAAATAAGAACTTTTCCTGTATTTTACACATTTTGATTTGTAACTGTATCTTCCTCCAGACACTCCCAAGGAGCTGACAGAAGAGGAGAAGCTGCAGGTCCTGCATTCTGATGAGTTCTTGTCATTTTTCGAGCGCGGCAGCAGAATCGTGGAGAGAGCTCTGGCTGAGCAGGTGGACGTCTGCTTCGATTACAGTGGGAGAGATCTGGAGGATAAGGAGGGGTGAGGCACATGGCAAGAATATCAAATATAAATGTTAATTATAAACTAAATGTTAATAATGTATGTTTTTGTCCCTTTTAGTGACTTGCAGGCTGGTGCAAAGCTGGTTCTGAACAGGCAGTTTGCAGATGAACGTTGGACTAAAAACAGAGTGGTCACCTGTCTTGACTGGTCACCCCAGGTAGGAGTTCAGACATGATCAAAGCAAACTCCTAAATGTTTGGTGATTGGTACAGCTAATTTTTATCTCTAGTTTAAACTCACTCCTGTGTTTGTCTCAGTACCCGGAGTTGTTGGTCACCTCATACAATAACAATGAGGACGCTCCACATGAGCCTGATGGCGTTGCGCTGGTCTGGAACCTGAAATACAAGAAGGCTACACCTGAGTACATCTTCCACTGCCAGGTAATATTTTGACTAAAGCCTTTAAAGAGATTTTTTGTGTGGAAGTACCTTTTTATGGGTTTTTAAAATGTCTTTTCTGCAGTCAGAGGTGATGTCAGCTGGATTTGCAAAGTTTCACCCCAACCTGGTGGTGGGTGGGACTTACTCTGGACAGATAGTCTTATGGGACAACAGGAGCAACAAGCGCACTCCCGTTCAGAGAACTCCCCTGTCTGCAGCTGCACACACTGTAATCCATTGGAGCGTTTCTCTGATTCCTTATGTCTGACTCACATTATTGCAGGTTGTATTTCTGACTCTGCTCTGTTATGCTCAGCATCCCGTCTACTGTGTGAATGTGGTTGGAACCCAAAACGCTAACAACCTGATCAGCATTTCCACCGATGGTAAAATGTGCTCCTGGAGCCTCGACATGCTCTCCCAGCCGCAGGTATGCTGCGCCTGTATGGATGACAAGACGTGTCGTAAACATCAGCTGTTCTGAGTACGTGAAGCTGCTTGCACTTTCCCTGCAGGACAGCCTGGAGCTGGTGTTCAAACAGAGCAAGGCCGTGGCTGTGACGTCCATGGCTTTTCCTCTGGGTGACGTGAACAACTTTGTGGTGGGGAGCGAAGACGGCTCTGTTTACACTGCATGTCGTCACGGCAGGTGCGTGCCTTAAAGCAACACATCCTCTGAAATCTGGGTTTAAATGTTAAGAATGATTGCTTCAGTCAGCTGTTAGGGAGCAAATGTCATTGAGCGGCCATCACAGCTGTCTTGTGTGTTTTATAGTAAGGCAGGCATCACTGAGGTGTTTGAAGGTCACCATGGTCCTGTGACCGGGCTGAGCTGTCACAGTGCTGCAGGACCTGTCGATTTCTCTCACCTCTTCATCTCCTCCTCATTTGACTGGACAGTCAAACTATGGAGCACCAAGGTGAGACCCACACTGTCACACACCTTTCTTTAATGACACATATACTTGTTTGTATATTAAATTAGTTTTTCTGCGTTGTTTTCTGTAGAGCACACGCCCTTTGTACTCATTTGAGGACAGTTGTGACTACGTCTACGATGCGATGTGGTCTCCAGCTCATCCTGCTCTGTTTGCGTGTGTGGACCTATCTGGACGCCTGGACCTGTGGAACCTCAACAATGATACTGAAGTACACGCACTACCCTCAGTTGCAGAATATAAGAATATTATTTAAAATAGCTCATTTGACTTTCAAAGCAATCAGGTTGTCTAAGAAATGGAAAGTTTCTGGTTCTTTGTAAAACCGATGTGTGTTTTAGGTTCCGACTGCCAGTGTGAGTGTAGAAGGATCTCCAGCACTGAACCGTGTGAGATGGTCTCACTCTGGAAAGGAGATTGCCACTGGAGACTCTGAGGGACAGGTGCAGGTCTACGATGTGGGGGAGGTGAGACATCAACCTCTTTTTTCCCATTCATTCTCTTATTTCTTTGTTTAAACTGTTTTATCCACTGAAATCTTGAGTTTTTGCTGCAACACGTTTGAATACTTTACTCTTTTTCTTCCTGCAGCAAATCTGCGTGCCCAAAGCGGACGAATGGACGCGTTTCGTCAGGACGCTGGCTGAAATCAACGAGAACAGAGACGAGGCCGAGGAACTGGCCAACGTCTGACACTACAACTCTTCACTAACATTTAACAAATTCCTCTATAGTACTCTACACACCTATAGCACATAAACATGACACAGCCAGAGGAGATTTCTCCTGCTTCTGGTTTCCAGCTTTTCCTTCTACTAGAACATGGGCCTGAGGAGACGTGCAGCGCTAGAACGGACGAAAACGACAGCTTAAGATTTGTTTTAAAATGTCTAAAGAGTTTTAGAACACATGTAGATGAATGAATGTTACGTATAGCAGCCATCAGCAGCAGCAGTACACAGACTAATATTAGGTGGATGAACCGTATTAGATGGGAACATGGAAGTGATTTAGAAGCAGTCGACTCTGAACTTCTAGCTTTGATTACATCCTCAGGGCTCAGAAACTGCTCTTCTCCTGAGGCCTCAACCAATAGCGCTTTTTTCCCTTTGTTTTTTACATATGCAAACCTTTGAACTTGCACCTTTTTATTACCTTTTGAGTGTTTTTACATTTTACAGACACTTGTGCATGGCTGGAAAAGTCTGTAAAGCTGACCATTACATCCTCAGCAGAACTGAATGATCCAAACTAATGATGTGCTTGCACATGTAGAAGAGTCACTTACATTTTAACAAGGACTATAATATTTAATATTTATTATTTTTGTTTCATTTATTTAAGTATTTTATGTATCATTAATGTGACATTGGCACTACAAACTTGATCTTTTAGACGGTTTAAATTTGACACTAGTTTAAATTTTGTCCTGTAACCTATTAGAGACATTGTTCATACTGTTTAATAATGAAAAGTAGAAAAGGTTTGCAGACTTGTTAACTGTGTTTAAACGAAGGTGTACTGGTAGAAGACCGTCTTTAACCACTGAACCTGAATCCGTTTGGCTCTTTCCCATTTCCTATTTAAGTCTTTCTTCCTTTCATTCCATTTTGCAACATCCAACCTCATCGAGCTTATCAACAATAACATTGATGATTAAAATGAGCTACAAATTGACCACAGCAACCAGATTTAATGTTCAGTACCAGGATTGGATTTCTGAAGTTGTACTGTACTCTTTAATATGTTGTTGAAAAATAAAAGGTTGCACTTTTCAATGGGGGAAAAAAGAAACCTCTTAAACATGTTTGTAAAATTAAAACAATATGAATGATTTATTTCATTAAAATACAATGACTAAATTGAGATACATTTAATTTAATAATATCTAATTCTCGGCTCGTGATTCTTGTTTTATCAACAAATCATTTAATTGAAAAGCACTGTACATCAGTAAGAGTGATTCTCAGAGACCAGGACCGAAGGCCCCATGTTGCTTGAACATTACAAGTACTGTGCAATGACACTGGCTGCATGTTACGTAGCTTTGTCTTGTAACATTTTATCAGTACAGTTTTACAATATGTACAGTATAGAGCCTCCTGTTAGAGGAGCTGCAGTGAGGCGAGCCCCACATGCTGTGCGGATCAACTGATTAAACTTCTAAGCCCACTGCCCAATAAGAGAAGTCCTACTCAAACAGAGTATCAGAGAAAAAAACAATCAATCTATTCATGAGAAACAGAGGAGTGTCTGAGGTTCAGCTTTACACAAACGCTCAAGAGAAAAACACAAAAATGGAGTTCCCAGGAGCTCACAGTCACTGAAGATACAACACAGTCGGCGCACTGTTCCTAATGCTGCTTGGAGGCGTCCACGCTTTCAGTTGATCAGTGACCAGAGTACACCTTCACTCTGGAGAGTAACAGGCTGGTGTTGTTCGTTCCTAAGTTGATGGTCCCTAATGTGTGTGAAGTCGTGTATCAGCTCTGTATTTTGTGTTTATCTATGTGTCTGGCCCCTGGTGGTGGAGAAGTGATATGGAGTTTGATGTTTACGACGCCTGAACTGGCCTGGCTGTGGCTGCCTCCGAGGGGTGAATGGAAACCACGCCAGAGGACTTGAACTTAGGAAGGTGGAGACCAAATTTGTTCTCCACCCCTGCAAAAGTAGCTGCAGCCAGGCGGTAGCCTCCAACGTGGTCTGCGTTGATGGGAGGAAGCTCTGAGATGCGAGACTTTGGTGTTGGTTCTGATCCTGCTGGGCGACTAGAAAAAAAAGAGGACAGGAGTCATCTCTGCACCAATACATTATGAATAATCACACTTTTAGATCACTGCAATATGTTCATTCTCTGTGTTCACCCAACTTTCTGCACATCTACTTTTTGTCTTAGTTGGTAGAAATAAAAACTACAAAAATATCTTCATTCAGTTTAAAAAATGTAACTTACTGTCCACCAAAATCAATGTAGAACCACCGCTGGAGGAGTTCATAAGTCACCAGAGTTACACCAAACTGTGGGGAGGACCGGCACATACGAGCTAAAAAAAGAGGAAAAAACCATTAGGGTTTTAATGTGTGGGGTGGGGGATGTTTTTATATTCCAACACACACCTCCAGCTCCTTTCCACAATGCTCTGAAGCCTTCTTCTCTCAAAATCTTCCTGAAGCAGTCGACGACTCCTGAGTAGGTCGTCTGTCCTGCTCTCGCTGCAACTTGGAGGCGCGTCTTGATGACATCAGCAGGTGTAACAAGAGAGGCCGCAGGGATGCCTGGAAACAATTTCAAGGACGTCTAATGAGAAATGCTCTTCAGATTTAAAATCCCAGTTTTGAAGATATACACCGACTGTGCTGAGTACCCCTGAGTGGTCGGTACTGTACCTCTCTGTAGAAAGTTTAGGGAGGATTTCTGATAGATGAGCACAGATTTATGAGCGAGAATTGGTTTTAGGTCTCAAAAGCGTAGTTCTGGTGGTGGCCTTAATCTGAACAGCTTAGCTTGTCTTTCAAGAATCCTCCCTGCTCCACAGGTTCTAGTGACTACTCATTAACTTCACACCATCACTTAGGGGGGAAAAAAGTGTTCTTTTAAAAGTAAAAAGTCAATATTTGACTCCAAATTTTCTCTCATTGTTATATTAAAATATAAGCAAGTTACATGACTAGTACCAACGAAATGCTTGTGGTGGGTTAGTATTTGAGGTTACCTGCAATCGCTCCAGCGGTAAGAAGCTGCAGTGGTCCTAGTCTGCCTTGTTCATCAGTTAGTTGAGTTTTGATGTGGGCGTACACAGGGAAGTAGATGGCTGAGAAAGGAATGTCTCTTAGGAAACAAGCTTTAGCTCCCTGGACAGAAACATTAAAAACATTGAACAGGTGAGATAAGGAAGGTTAAGAAGTTCTTAAAACATTGTAAAAATGTTGTTTGCAATTTTGCTTTTACTACAAATAATTACTCATTCAGCTGTGAGCTTAGTGGTGCATTTACCTTGTAAAGGCCAAAGAAGCCGAGGTCACGGACGACACTGAGCGCACTGACCCGAGGCCCAGTGGTGATCTCACCTGCAACCTGCAGCCTAATCTTCACAATCTCCAGAGGGTTGGTGAAAATGACCTGGGAGCCTCCAGCCTGAGTTTCAACAGGAAGTAGGCATTAATAATACATTTGTCTGCAGGGACAGGCTGGGAACCAACCGTTGCTCATTAAACACAACAAAGAAACAGCACTGACAACAGTTTTGCTTTAGAATTCCATCCAATGTCATCTAGAGATCTGTATGCAAGTAAATAAAACATATAACAAATCCATAGTATTTGTGTTACTACAAACTAAAGAAAAAGCCCCCTGTGACAGATTAGATACATTTATTTATGTGGACCTCCTTAATGCATTTACTGCATTTTAATCTGTCTCCCAGGTTTTTAAAACCATGAACACAAGAAAGGCGACTGGGTCAGACATGATCGCTTTTCTTCTTAAAACATTAACGGAGGAACTTTCACCATTTTTGGCATCAACTTTTTCAGATTTCAATAGACACACTCAGTACCAGAGATCTGGAAAAAATTTGTCATAATCCCAGTCCCTAAAAAGGTGCGCCCCCTGGTGGACAATGACTATCAGCCCATGGTTCTCACCTCCAATGTTAGGAAATCACTAGAGACTCAGAGGAGCTACTAATGGAGGTGGAGCCATCCTTGGACCTATTTCAATTTGAATATGCAAAAAAAAAAAAAAACATAGCTCAAGTGATGCCATTTCAACATTAAAAAATCTTATTCTAAAACACCTTGAAAGTCCTGCTGTGTCGACCAGGTTGGTTTTTATTGATTTCAGTTTCACTTATAACTCAATCCAGCCACATATCCTCCTTAGGTAATTAGTCTAGCTGCACAGGAACTCATTTTGTTATTTCCTTTCTAACTGGCCACAACAAGTAAAATTAAATCCCATCCTCTCCAGTATATTATCACAGAGACCCCTCAGAGCTGCATCAGTTCACCTTTCTTTTTACTTTATACACCAATGATTGTGTCAGCTCTCAGTCCAATCAATATACTGTATAATCAAGTTTTCTGATGACAGTTATCCTCAGTCTGCTCACAATCAACCCAATTCACCAAAAAGCTGTGGTAGATGTGGACTGATGTGATATTCTTGAACTGCACATCAGGTAAACTGCTGCTGGATTCCAGATCATGTACATGGTAACACTGTCAAACAGGTCACATCTTCCAAATGTTTAGGCATGAACGGTGACCTAAGCTGTAGCAATATTGTGTTAATTTTCTACAGTGAAACCACTGAGTTATGGTATCACCAGCTGGTTTGGTAACATGACTGTTAAATCAAAATTTCAGATCCACAATTCTGTGAGAGTAGTGATCATAGGAACTCAAACTCCATCCTTTCCACAAGACCTGTTAGCGCGCCATCATCAGGCAGGCCAGTGATATTCTGTGTGACACATCACATTGAACTGAGGGAGGAGGTACACGGTTCCTCTGTGCAAATGTAATCATTTAAAAAACTCATTCATCACCTGTCGAATCCAACTCATCAATGAGAGACCTCTGAGGTGCAGGTGATGTCATACTGATATTGATGTCCCTACATTGTGTATGTATGTGGATTTGTAAGTAGGTACAAAGTCATGTACAGGAGAATTTTCAACATTTGTTACACTGTTTTTCTTTTATATACCGCTTTTTAAAATTTTGTCTTTTACATGTTTCTATTTCTGTAAGGAAACGGCAGCATTGCCCTTCTTTTCCAAAACAAATTTCTCCCATGGGAGACAAGTAAAGGAACTTAAAGGCATACTTTGCAACTTTTTCATATTTTTAAATCTTTTCCTTGAGCCAGTATGTGCTAATTAGGGATGGGTAACGAATTTGGTACTTTTTAAGGCACCGACCGAATTCTCTGGTACCGACCGAGAACCGACTCACGTGATCTGGAACGGTGCCTCATTTCGGTACCTGTCCGTCATTAATGAGAACTTGTGAGACAGCGATTAGGCCTGATAAGCTGTCGCTGATGCTGCGCGCGTGTCACCAGCACTAAAGGCATGGTGTGTGTGTGTTTCGGACGTAGTGTGTGTGTTGCTGTCGCTGCGTGCGTGTGCGTCGGATCCTCCGACTCGGGAGGAGCTGCGCGCGCACGCATCACACCTGTACCACAGCTGATTGTCTCCGTTGCTGTGCAAGGCGCCTGTGTCAGAGAGGAGCAGCTGTGTGTGTGTGTGTGTCCGTGTCGAATCATTAGAACCGGGATAGCATGTGCTGCTGCCACTCAAAACATCTGTGTTTTTTGTTTTAAAGTACCGATTTAAATACCGTTTAGGAACCGTTACCTTTTTTAAAGTATTGAATTGGCACCGGTACCAAATGAGACCCTTTCAATACTCAACCCGTGCTAAATATATGACCCTTTACAGGGTTAATGAAAGTCACGTAGCCCCATCTGGTGCTTAGATCCGGAATACCACGATTGCAACTTCTCATTCCGGTGCCCGGAAGTCTCACAAAGACACGTATTTCGCGAGGGTTAGGCTAACCCAAATTGGCTAGTTGTTATGCTAGCGTCGTAGTGTTTTTAGCTCATGATTCCTGCTTTTTTTCGATCTCTCCCTGCTTGAACACAGCTGATTTCTTTGAAGGAGTAAATAACCGCTCCTGTAGAAAGCAATGAAGGCTGAGGAGACATTTCAACAGGTAGATTTACGTGTTTCTGAGCAGAAACAATGGTGCTAACATTTTTATAGCAGTGATTTAAAATGGACACTAGGATGGAGCCAAAACAAGCAAAACTGCATAGTATCCCTTTAAACTTGACACAGAATTATGAGGGACCTGAGTACTTACACAGCCACCAGCCATAATCTCAGCAAACAGAGGAATCGTGTTGTCTTTTTCGGTGAATTTATCTCTTACAAAGTCGTTGACCTGTGAGAAACAAACACAGGTTAATGGAAATGGAGTATCAATCAGCTCAGCATGTGTGCTGCTCCTCCAACGTAAAGCTGTCATCCAGATTGTTTACATTCAAATCCTAACCTCATTTAATGTTGCAGTGTTTTTGCTCACATCATTAAAATGTGGATATTGTGTCCAATGAAATACACAATTAATGCGCATACTAGCATATGAAGAATAATAAAAATGACAAGGTTAGCTGTGTAGTATAAAAGTAGGTATAATTTCCTTCCAAATATAATTATTCTTTAGGTGGGAGGGAAATTAAATAGTTTAAGCTGTAATGAATTAAAATGTGATGTAAATAAATTCAAATTGAAAATGAAACAGAGGGTAATGTATTGATTTCACTACTTACTGTAAGTTTGATAGCCTTCTCAGGCGCCACACCAATGAGCTGAGGAACCAGACCTGCAACACAAGATTAAAAAACAGAGGAAAATACTTTAATAATAATGTTAGACAAACAGAAAAATAAGAGGTGGAATAAAACTGACTAGAAACATGAGAACAGATGAGAAACAGAAAGCGTTTAATGTAATTTGCATGATGCAACCTGCCCTAAATAAGTGTGACTAGGCTACATTTACTAAGCTTAAAACAAGAGACATGAATAATAAAAAAAACAGTGAACTAAGAGCTTGGCCTTCTTGATTCTGCCTACCTCTGTAGAAACCAAAGAAGCCCTCATAGCGAAGGACTTTCTTTGCACAATCGAAGCTGTTCTTGTACATCAGCTCTCCAACAAACGATCCTGTGGACCTCTGGTTCTGCATACGAGTCTTCACCAAGTCGATGGGGTACACAGCCGTCGCTCCAGTGGCTACACAAAACATACAAAACGTCAGAGTAAACACAGCACACGCAACAAAATATATAGTCACAGGATGACTCACCTCCAGCAATAGAGCCCAGCGTGAACCTGTAGGCCGACTCTGCCACTTGGAGCCAAACTGGCCTGGAACCGTCCGCATGGGACTGAAGGAGAAATATTAATATGAATATTGAGACTTTACACAGATCATCTTGAAACTGTTCCTGTTTTTCAGATCAGAATCTGTTTACTGATATTTACACACCAACTAAAGAGCTGGTTGTAGGTTATTTTCAATAGATGGGTTTCTGTGTGAACAACTAAAGCAGTGCTCATCCTAGTATGTTTAAAAGGATACTCATAAACAGAGATAAAAAGCTGTTAACTGTGTCAAAAGTCAAAAGAATGGATGCAAAATGTTCATTAATTTAAAAACAAGTGGATCAAAGTCATAAAATGAGAGGAGTGGAACTGCAAGTCCAAATGACAACAAAGATCTCAGCGGTTTTCATTTTGTGTCTCAAAATATTAAACATCAAATCTCTCAGAATAAGTCACTTCCTATTACAAGCTACATGACCAGCAATAGAAAACATCTAGGACTTTAAAGAGTCTTACATACAGATTTGTTCTTCTACAAAGTTTCTCAAAAACGAATTCAAGTACGGTAGATAAAAAAAGAGGGAAAGTATAGTCAGATAAATGTGATTAGTGCCAGCCACCAGGTAACAACATATCAGCTCACATTTACACAAACTTGTAGTAAAAATAAACCATAAAGTAGCTTCTAATTATTCACCCATTTGATTTATTGAGCAAACGATAATCCATGTTTATCTAAAATGTCTTCTACAATCATGTTTTTCAACTACAAACCTTTATTAACAAGAGGTAGAGGGAAAAAGGAACTCACATGTTTTTGGGTTTCAACTAGATTGTAGGGCAGACTTCCTTCCTCTAGAGGAGCTAGCCTGTCAATGTCAGCCAGGTTCAAACGACTGAAAAAACATTCTCAGTTACTCATCTGCATGTTATGTGGAGATATCCTAGTTATTTGATTTTGTCTAATTCTGTCACAGACTCCGAATCAAAAGCAGTGTGAGTTTTTACCCAGAGGGAGAGTGAAGGCCTGACAACTGGTACAAGATGTCGATTTCCATTGGAGTGATCTGACCAAACTTGTTGGCAGCATGAACAAACTCCTCTGCAGAAAGAGAGGCAAAGATGAGCATGAAGGACCTTACAAAAACCACAGGGATACAGGATAGGGGTAACACTTAAGGTGAAGGAGAAATCTATAATTAACACTACTACGTGTGAACCTTTGGTCACGAGTGTGTCCTTCCGTGTGCCAGCCAGCGTGCTGTAGATCTTTCGGATCAGCTCCATGTTGTTCAGGAGTGAATTGAAGGCATTGAAGTAAGAGAAGCTGACCATGTGAGCAGTGCTGCCCCCTGCTGCCTGAGAAAAGGGTAAATAATGGAGAAAGGACACAGTGTTAATTTACCTGATTTAGATTTTCTTTAATATATAAAAGATAATCAACCAACAGCAAACATTAGATCAAAAAAGAAATTCCCACAGCCTGATTTGGAAAGGATTGCTAGTTTTTAAAGGTCTATTAACACAAATGGGAAAAGGATTTCCCTCTAATGAGTGTGCAGACTGAAATAACTCCAAAGGTCAGGGTGATTTACAGTCTCACTCGCCAGTGATTGAATGATTGTATTATTAGTATTGTTTTGAATCTGAATGATTGAATCATCAGTATTGCTTTCCCATCATCCACAACAATGTTTTTGTTTTGTTGTGCTAAACTGAATAATCAAGTTAAAACAAACACCCACTGAGACCAGATTCTCCTCCACAAAAGGTGTGAGTATGTGGTGTCTGATTGTAGCCATAATGTCACTGAAGTCCAGAGCAGAGATGACGCCATTCTTCTCTTTGTCCTTCTGGGCAAACGCCTGGCGTGCATGCTCCAACTGCAGCTCCTAAGAAAACACAGCGCCACAAGTTGAAGATAAAAATAGCTGAAATATGTCAAGACAGTGAGACAAAAATAGAGACAAAATGAAAGTGGAAGTGTATTTGTTGTACCTGCAGAAACTGAGTGAACTCAAGGTAGGTAAGCTGTTTCTTGCGGTCGTTCCCGAAGTGCAGACGGATGAACTCACAGTTCCAGCTGAAGGGGATGTGGTGGTGAACTGTAGTCTGGCTGAAGATGTCTTGCACATTCTCTGCAGTCAAAACAAACAAACATCAGAACAAATTGCAAAAGCCATTACATCAGAAAAATCCTCTCAACATCATAACATACAACTTTGTTCGCCACAAAGATAAGCAGACAGACGTGGGACAGAAAAAACAGACCACAAAAGTGTGATTACTAACTCAGATAACGTAACACAACAGGTCGTGTAAAATCAAAGGTTTTACAATCATCTCATACCAAAGGAAACGGTGCCCGTTCCAGTCTTGTCAAACAGCTGGAAGGCGACAACAAAGAGGGCATCGGGTGCACATAAGACCGATTCAAATGCGAGAAACTCTTGGAATGAAATTAGCCTGCAGTTGTGTGTAGGACAAAGAAAAGACGTGTTAATTATTCAACTCATTTCGAAGAACATGAAGAATTTGTAATAAAGAAAAAGATTAGGTCACGTGGTATTGCCAGACACACAAACAAAGCATTTTCTGTGTTCTGGGGTAACATTTCACAACTAATCACAATCTGAATGAGCAGACTGTACACACACTTTTAATGATTTTGTATGAAATGAAAAAGCTAACCAGAAAAACACCTTACATAACGTTTTAAACATATGCACTGTGTGTGTTTGACTGTATGAGTGCTGGAAGTCATAAGGTGTGCTATCTTATCTTTAGGCAGTTATAATGTAAGCTACCGATTTGAAATGGCTCAATAACTTGATCACCGATAAGCGTCTGTGTGTGCTCAGTGATTGCGTCAGTACAAACCCGTCCTTTGTGGTGTCGGCTACAGCGGCGATGAGCTGGACAGTTTTGGGGTTGTGGTGAATCTGTGTATGTAATCCCAGATACTTCTGGACAAAGTCTCCTGGGGTCATAAACCTCTCTCCATCCTTGTCCACCACACTGGCATACTGAGAAAAGAAACATTGAATAATATAAACACTCTGGATGAACTCACTGAAAAGTACTATTTGTAGTGCTTGTTTCTATCCTGAACACTCTTAAACAAGGCAAATAAACCAAGTCATAGAATAGCTTTAAACCATTTCAGCAAGTCAGCTGGATGAGTTACATAAGCAAGTTAATCCAGTGTTTACATTAGCTATGTTCATAATCTCTCTAAGTGCAATAACAATAATGTGTGACTAGTGGTTGAAAGCTAAACTTTTTGTATGACAGTACTAAACTGTAAACTGTATAATACCACTTCAAGTTAAAATCACAAGGGTTGTTTCTATCTAGTATTTAATGACTATTTTGACCTAGTATTATAGCAAGAAATGTGTTGCAGCAAAAACAACAAGTTCTTTGGTTAGTGGTTTACAAAACCATTCATCTGTTACTGGCTGCAGAATCTAATCATATTGTTTCATCTGCTACATTTGAACAACTGGTTTAATTCATTTACCATTTGTAACACCGCCTGTCAGAAATACACCAGCTCATAGCTGTACATGTTTTTGTACTGATGTTGAAGCTTGTCAGTTATCTGACCTGTGAATGTCAGCATACCTAAAACTGCTGACCTGTAAGTCAATCACACATGCAGACGGCAACAGAGCGAAACATAGGTAAACAGAGACTGTTACTGCGTTGTCTCAGTAGAAATGATCATAGATGGAGTGGGTCAGCTCTTTAGCCTCTGATCTGCAGCTGCAAACTGTGTGACATTGAGCTGTCTACTCTGCACCATTAAGGGCTAGAAACTGGAGCCATGGACTTTCAGAATAAAAGCCTGATACTCTAGGGTAGCAATCAATGCTCCAACTAATGCAGACCGATTAAAGAAAATAACCTTTTCGACTATTTTAAACCAAGCACATAATGATTACAACAATTGAGTTAATAACTCGATTTCTGACTGAGTGGTAAATGTGTACAAGTTAATACTACTCCAGTAGGCGTACACTTCATACAACAGATCAATGCACATTAAGCAAATTCTTGATGCTGATTTAGGTGAGTTAAATCTATGTAAACTTACCTTTTGGAAAATAGCTTTCAGCTCACTTGGGTCCCCCCGTTTGGTGGATTGCACCTAAAAACAAACAGCAGAAACACGCTGACCTCTCTGACAATCACAATGACAGCTCACTTCCAAACAAGATGACACGATCAGGTTTTACTGGAGCAAAACGAACAAACTACTATGCCTTCTAGTCAAATAAAGAATCGAAAAAATACACAAAAATAAATCATACAATCAAAGTAGCTAACTTGACATTTCAATAACCAACCGAAACATACGTGTTCAAAACAGGTAGCAAGCTAGCAGGACAGACCACTGAGTTATGTTAAGTTTTACTTCGACAAAAAACAACAGCGCAAAAGCCGAAAAGACCACAACAGTCGCGGAATAATGTAATTTCTGTGGCTAAAGAAGGTGACTTTATCGCCGCTAAGTTAGCAGTCCGATATATTTCCACTATGTTCTTGCTAACTTCGAGGTTGTGGATGTCTCATCAAGGCCAGCCGGGCGGTAGTTAGCTCAGTGATGCTACAGCGCGGGAGCAATCCGCATCCGAGACACTGTTACAGAACAGGACCAGAATTTCTAGCTTTCAGTGACTCCTATACGAGGTTACCGACAGAATACAGACACACACGGTAAAGTAGGGGTCTGAAAATCGCTAAGAGAGCGATGCCCAAGTCACCTTGACCGCCATGATGGTTTGACGTCACGCGCAGTGTGAGAGCAGGGAGCTGCAGACGCGCCTGAGACAGCCCCAGGTCTGAAGGAAACCCAACAGCACTCCCTCCCTCTCAACAAACAAACAAAAAGAACTAACAAAAAGTTCAGATAAAAAAGATTTAGTTCTGAAGGAGGAACTGTTGCTGGTCACCCATCCTGCAGCGGTTTCATAAACTGTAACTGATGTTAGTTCTGTCCTGTATCAGCTCCAGAAGAATGTGAAACTGTGGATTTAAACAGACAATCTGAAACAAATGTTACTGATACTTTAACTTGTCACTAATGATAGATTAAAATGATTACATTTTTTATTTTAACAGGTCATCCTCTGCCAGTACTGCTGTTAGTATGTTAGTATCCTGCTACTTGTTAACAAATCCCACTTATCATTAAATACCTGATATTTCCTTTCCATGACAAGTCTGAGTGTCTTCAGTAAAAAAGACCTGGGTTCCTTTTCATTTAATTGCCAACTCAGCCTCTTGGTTTAATGAAGCAGCTGTAGTTCAGAAGGTGTGCTGCTCCAACACCCATCCAGTCTGAAAGTTGTTGTGATCCAAGACCTCCTTATTTGATTAAGTGTCATAGGTCACTGATACAAGGCAGATACAAACATGGGCCATTACCACCATAATGTGCTTAAAATTTGTAAATGAATTTTAATTAAATTATTCTGACAATTAAGTGCTTCTTTTTTTAGTATTTTCCCCTAATCTTTTGTTGATTGAGTGGATGAGAGTTTATCTCATTGACCTTGGTGATAAGTGATACTAGCAGTATTTGTTTACACTGATATGACTTTGACCTACTACAGTATTTTCACTGACTGGGCTATGGCCTACGTTGTGTAACTTGGTCTAAAAATAGTGATAGAGACATTTGTAAAGCCAATACTGATCCTATTTTTGATATTTACGATAAGGATTAGTAAATAAAACAAAAAGCAAAGTCTATTGGACCTAAAAAAGTAGGATTTGAAATGTAGTACATTAGTTTGGTGTTTCTTTAGATGTCATTAGTTTGATGGGGGTTTTTATGACATTAGTTTGATGTGCTGTTTTTGATGACATTAGTTTGGTGTTTCTTTTTATTAATCTGGTATGTTTTTTTATTTGTTTGGTGTTCTGTTTTTGACGTCACATCACTATAAACCCAAAAAAATCCAAGTTTGATTTGAACCTGGTTCAGATTCAATGTTTTAGACAAGCAGTAGTAGACAAAAGTTTAGAAATAAATATCAGTAAAAAGGACTGAGCTGGTCTCATTCGCTAAACCACCTGTTAAATTGTTCATTAATTATGACAGACAGAGGTATTCAAACATTCCCGTAGAAAACTGAGTTATGATAAAGAACACATTTCATGTACAATTAAAAACTGTAATCCCTACCAGGTCCAGGACTTGTACACGAGCAGCAAAGTAAGTAGAGGAGGAATTCGTGTGTGTGTGTGTGTGTGTGTGTGTGTGTGTGTGTGTGTGTGTGTGTGTGTGTGTGTGTGTGTGTGTGTGTGTGTGTGTGTGTGTGTGTGTGTGTGTGTGTGTGTGTGTGTGTGTGTGTGACTTTCTTGGGAGCTGATTGGTTGATACTGATTCTCTAGTTAACCAATCAAGGCCAGTGATAGACCTTAAAAACACCAAACACCAACCTCATTACCATACAGTTAAGGGGAAAAAAGCATGAGGTAAAGTAAAAAGAAATATGGAAATAAATAAATGATGCTATAAATGAATGTGGAAATAAACGAATGAGGAATTAAATTGAGAAATAAATAAATGAAGAAATAAATAAATGTGGAGTATATATTTTTCCTGTTTGATTTCCTCATCTATATATGTATATATATATACAATTTAGTTGATTTAGCTTCACATTAGTTTACTCTGGAGCCCGCTGAATATGGCAGCAGGTTACAAATAAAACTCAACAAACATTAAAATCAAGTCAAACATGAAAAGCCTTCAACTTTCATTCACATGACCACAAACCCCCGGCTCACGTGACCATAAACTCATGTGTCACGTGATCACAACAAAACATTAATGGCGTCGGCGGCCGTGGCTCGTTACTGTGGAAAATTTGTAGCCAGAACAGGTACACCGATGAAGTTATCGTCATTCTGACAAAAAGCGTAAGACTGACATGCTTATGTGTAACAACATCATTAACGACATGTTTGATAGCTTTACACGAATATAAAGCAAATCTAGTAATAGTTTGTTCGTGTTCTTGCTAGCTAGCAAAGCTTTACCAGCTGCAGCGGTTCACCTGTCTATCATGGGCTTGTTTAATGTAAGGTCGCAGTAACAATGTAGCGTTTCCAGCTTCATATAACAGTTGTGTGGTCTAACAGCAGTTCAATAATATGAATAATAATTAAGATAATAATAAAAGCTTTTAGCAAAATTTTTTTTTTAATTGCTAGTATTTTAGTAGGATGACAAATCTGCAAATAATAATGAGGTGCAGTTCATCTAAACATGTGGTTAGTCAATGAAGCGCAACCTCTTATAGTGTTTTATTTATAAAGTTTTTTAAATTAGTTTAGACTATTTAGGAATACAAACGCATGTATTTCAAACAATGTGTTGTTATCATGCACACTTTGCTGAAGTTAGGGAATGTTTCAGTGAATAAAGACCTTCACTTTGTTTATATGAGGCCAATCATGGTTAAAGTCAAAAGGGAAGTTTTGGTTTATTGTTTTAAGCGGGTGATCCAATTTTTTAGGCATCCTAAACAAAAACAATATTTTTGTTTACACAAATAAAGTTGCATAACAAAGTTAGCATTAGAGTGTCACATCCCAAGAGTCGTGACTCGTGACCCCATCAGTATCACACCTCAGTCAGGGCAATAGGAATCTTTGTAAGAGCATAATTAAAAATTATGTTTTTTAATGGGAAAAATAAGATGGTTTATTTCTAAAGCATCTTTCTAGATATAAACCACAATTTGCTTTACAATTCTAAGAGTTTATTAGAATCATTTTATTATTAGGAATTATTAGAGGTTCCACCTCAGCAGTTTCAAACGCCTCAAAGACAAAATATTTTTTGAGACTTAGAGAAATGGTTTAAAACCAGCAGCCGAGAATATTACCAGGTTTCCTATTCTTCATTTCTTAGTAGCTAAGAAAGGCAAATGGTTATATTCTTGTTTGCTATTGAATCAAACATGGACCTTTTATTCAATACACAGAATAAAGTTAACACAATCAGGTGAAGAGAATTCTGATTAGTGTAAACCTCAGAAATCTAAATTATACTCCATATTCTTAGCAGAAAATCATGAACATGAACCCTCATTAACTAAGATGTTTTTTCCAGGACTGAGCAGTTTCCTGCAGAGCGTGTCTTGTCTGGGAAGCTGTAGTCCTTCATCCCTTTTTTGTGATCAACATCGTCGCTTCTTCTGGAGGAAGTGGAAAAGTTCTCACAATGTGGTTCGTCCAGCTAATGTTTGGCCTGCCTACCCAGTACCCAAGGTACACTTTAGCAAATGACATGCAAATTAGATGCAATGCAGATCTGATGATAACATTTATAATGGGTGAAATAATTAAAAGTGAACTCTAAACAAGTGTTAAAATCCTCAGGGTGGATTAAGAATGTATTCAGAAGTGGTCTGGGATACTTATTTCTTTAGTGGTCATGAAGTAAATGTACCCTAGAACACAATGAATGATCCCTTTCTGAGCAGCTGTAGTTACAACCTTGATGTTTTCTTGTATATTTTGTAAAATATTTGTGATTTAAAATTAGGCATCTGCAGACTTTGACCCTTCTTAATGAAGAAGGGTCATTCTTGTTCAATAAAAAATATTCTGTTTCTTTGCTTCTCCAACTGAAGCACATCGTGCAGCCAGACTACATTGGTTCTGGACTTGTCCCCGAATGGCCTGACTACATTGAGATCAAAAACCAGGAGCAGATTGAAGGCCTTGCCAGAGCATGTCAGCTAGCCAGACATGTACTGCTATTAGCTGGAAGCAGTCTGAAAGTAAGAACATCACCACCACAAGTTTTATTTATGATTCTTTGTCATCAGTATCAACAAAATTATCAATTTAATTCAATTCATATTTATAAAGGGCCACTTCACAACCTAAGTCATCTCAAAGTGCTGAACGAAGCAACAAATCCAAATCATATCTCCAGATTCAGACCAATGGAATGCAATTTAATTAGTCAAATTGTCCCGTTATAAAGGAACCAGCAGATTGTGTTGCCTAAATACAATCTCCCATTCAGAGCAAGCACAATGGGAAGGAATGACTCACTTTTAACAGGAAGAAACCTCCAGCAGAACCAGACTCAGAATGGGTGGAGCCTTCTGCCCCGGCTGACTGGGTTCTGAGAAGACAGGAAAGAGACAAACACAGACAGACTGGGATAGTTCTTGTTAATAAAAACAGATAAATCAAAGTTATTTTCAGCTGTAACAGGAAATACAAACATGGAGAGTAGAGAGAGTAAAGCCAGCAGAGTGAGGAAATGTGCTGTTTGTCCTCCAGCAGTCTAATCCTAGTCTTTATCTAGCATGGGCTAAATTCTCTGCACTCTCTTTGAGTCAGGATGTATCTAATTTTAATAATATTATGCAGATGGAAGAAGGCATTTCTAGTAACATGCTTTATATGTTATCCACATTAGTACTGGAGGCCAAGATAATGCCATGCAGAGTGTCCAGGGCTCTGGTCCAACAACAACCACAACCTCTGTCTATCACTTGTTCCTTTCAGGTTGGTATGACAACAGATGAAATAGACTTCATTGTACACCAGGAAACAATCAAGCACAACGCGTACCCCTCCCCTCTCAGATACGGGGGCTTCCCCAAGTCCGTCTGTACGTCTGTAAACAATGTGGTGTGTCATGGGATACCTGACAGGTGATCAACTCACAACACTTAAAAACATCAAAACAAACCATGGTATTGTTAAATAGGTTTGTTTTTATTTTATAAACAGATTCAGATTACAAGTTCAAAAATTAATTCAAGTGAGATTAAATTAATTCAGTTTGAAACATTGTGCTTCTTTATGTCTGTGTTCTGCAGTCGCAAACTTGAAGATGGTGATATCATCAACATCGATGTTACTGTAAGTTTATGTTTTGTTTCCTTTGAAATTTAAAATCATGTCACAACAATAATACCCCATCCCTGTTTTCTGTCTGATCATTACAGGTGTATTTAGATGGTTATCATGGTGACACCTCAGAAACCTTCTTGATAGGCCAGGTGGATGAGGTTGGGCAGCGGTTGGTGGAGACGGCGAGGCGCTGCAGAGACGAGGCCATCGCTGTGTGTAAGCCAGGTGTACAGCTCTGTGTTATAGGAAACACCATCAGGTACAGTAACCCTATAAACACACAAGTCAAATGCTTGATTACATGACTGCTTACTGTTACAGTAAATACTTTTCTGCATTGTTTACAGTGAAATAGCTCAGAGCGATGGCTTTCAGGTGTGTCCTTATTTTATTGGACACGGGATAGGCTCCTATTTTCACTGCCATCCTGAGATTTGGCACCATGGTAAGTTGGATCTGATGAAGAGGGTGTGGTAAATTCCTGTGTCAGAGTCAGCCACCTGCAAGAACATGTCTGTTTGGCTCGCTTCAATTCTAAGACTCATTTTTAGCTCAGTGAAGTTAAACAGCAGCACAGAAACATGGTTGTAGGAAGCTCACGTATCAAAAGCTGCAATATAAAGATTCTGTATGTATTTTATTCAGAAAAAGTACATAAAAAATGAGTTGTGAATATTTAAGTACTGTTGACAACATAAAAAATGTAAAGTTAACATTTTAATTAGAAGCAAGATGTTTTTGAATGGGGGAAGCATTACTCAGTCCCTTTAGTTAGTACTATGAGAAATGCAAATTACATTTCCTTCTGCATGAGATTTGAGTTGAATTAGAGCGCCAGGTCTTCCATATACGACTATTGTGATGCATATTTGTCAAGAACAAATTACTTTGGTATAGAAGGGTTCAATAGAACTAAGAACAACTTTATTTTCAGCTAACGACAACGATATAACCATGGATGAAGGGATGGCTTTCACTATAGGTAAGTTTTACTTTGCAGCTTTCGTTTGCTCTTTAAAGATTTGTATGTGTATGGTTGGTGATGGATGTTAATCCCTTTGTGCTAGAGCCCATAGTGATGGAGGGATCTACAGAGTTCAGAATCTTAAAGGACAAATGGACCGCAGTGTCGGTCGATGATAAAAGGTACCTGACTGTAACGGCTGTTAAGACCCAAAGAAAACATATCAATGTTATATTTATTTTAATTCCTCTCAGACTTTGATTAATTCCTTTAAAAATCTGCATTTTATCTGACAGGTCAGCTCAGTTTGAGCACACTGTGGCGATCACATCAGATGGTGTGAAGATTCTCACCAAACTACCAGAAGAGGACAATCTGTGACAGAAACTGACTCACTGAAGATCTAAGCTGTTATTTGTAATAATAAAAAGCTGTTATTATTAAAGCTGAGTCAATTATTGAATATCTTCAACCAGCATAAAGATTTTAAATAGATGTACGTGTTTTTAATCAGACATCTTAAGTTTGAACGGGATGTTTGTATGTTTGTTGAACAAAACGATGAAGTTACACTGATTAAAAGAGGGGAAAAAAACTAATTTATCTTTAAAAAAGATGTGGTACCAACTAAATGTTTCCTAGTATTGTAAAATAAGATTTGGGGTAAATTTTCTCTCTTTTTTCCCCTCAATTTCAGGGTAATAATTTGTTGCAACGTATTTTCAGTGATTAGAAATTTACATTTGCTCAGGGATATATGCATAAATATATATTTTAACCTCTAAACAATTTGATTTAAAGATAACACTAGAATCCTTTAAACAATAAATAAATCCAGACCTCGTGGAACCTGACTTTGTGCATCATAGCCAGAAGGTGGCAGCACAGTTAAATTCACCTCCATCACCAGATTCACTCTGATTGTTGTCACTCTTAGTGTAAAACTTCATGATTTATTTTTCCTTACAAGAAGGCAAACCCTCATTTATACATCAAAATAAATGCAAGCCTGCCTGAAACTGAAATCATCGTGGTGACACTAATCTAATCCAGCTGTCACTATGAAGATCTGCTCAGAGAGGCGTACAGCGTTTGGCACTGAGATGTTCTAATCTGCTGCATACTGTACATTAAACCAAACGTTACCAGCTAACGGAGAGAAAATAAATCACCTAAACAAGGGGTTAAAAATGTGCTGAGCTGGAAAATTCCAGTCATAGCGAAATGCTTTTTAATGTTCGCCACAACTGTAACTTGTCTACATGTGGATGTAATAAAGAAGACGAGAACAAGTTCATCCAAAACTGCAATTATTTAAGTACAAATAAAAGTTTGCTTATTCATAGAGAGGTTAATAGGTATGAGAGAGTAATTACTAAATGACAAATATTGTCCATTTTGATGTTTTCTTTGTTCTATTTAATGCAGTCTGAACAGTAGTGCTTTAAAAATGGGATTCCAGCCTACTGGAGGGAGTGTTTTCATTTCCTGCCAGCGTGTGTGTGTGTGTGTGTTCATGTCAATAATTTGTGGACATAGCAGGAAAGAGTAGATAAAGGTGGGTCAACTAAACTAAAAGTTGGTCATGTCCAGACAGGAAATGATTCATCTCAGATTTATTATTTGATGGGTAGTAGGGGGGAGGTGAATTACGCGTGTGTGAATGTGAGACCTCTGTGTGACTCAGATCAAATAACACATCCATCTGCATAAAATCAGAAAAACGCACGAGGTTTGTCTGATAGATGGAGATTGATGGAAAGCAAAGGTAGAGGAGCTGTTCTGTGATTAAGAGGAGTGTGTTTGGGGTGGAGCAGGGTGTGACTGAGTGATCCTCTATTCCTTTCATTCTTTATCTGCATGTTAGGACTCATTCCTGAACTCTGCTCTGCAGTTGTTTTTTCCCCTGTGAAACATTTTCTCACTTTAAGATACTCGTCATGGTAAAATCTGTTGTTTCACCATCTAAAAGCCAAAGTGGCATTAAAAAGTAGCTTTTAAATCTAAACTGTTGCAATTATTAACTTTACGGTTCATATATTCAACTTCAAGTTGTAGATTTTGTGCAAACACACTGCTGAAGCTATATATCCTGATCTTTACACAGACCACTGTGTGTTTACCATGATGTTAAATTGCTCAAACATAATAATGTGTCAGGTTTGTCAGACAGTCTCACATTCCAGGTGTGCATACATCTCTATTTGTGTGAGTTTGTTTCACACTTATCTGGGGTTTTTCACCATGAAGCACCACAGAATTCCTGGTTTCCTTGGTAACCTGTGAGCTAGTGCCATTCACCAAGTGATACATGGTTTTCCAACATGTGGAGGCAGATCTGTCTTGTACACACAGATGATATCTATTTAATCGTGCTTAGTAATCACTGATTTGTCAAAGCACCTGAGGGCCAAACACCTGAGTTTGTAACTTGTAGCTGAGCGTTCACCACACCAGGACATGTGGACGCAGGCTGATGCTGGGTGGGTAAACTCCTGCTCCGTGTTTAGGTTTCTTTAGATTGAGAGTAATTGGTATCAAAGTGGAAATCAAATAGCATAAGAGTAACATATTATTTCTCTCTGACATCTTTAGACATTTACAAGTTGGGAAACCTTCTCTTTTGACCTCTTGAGTCATTTTAATGCTCTATGGAAAGGTTTTAGTGAACTGATCTTAGATAAGCAAGTCAATCTATTCAGACTCCTGGGGTGTTGCTGTGATTTCTGTATTTATCTTTTTGTAAGTCTCTCTTTTTCCTCCAACACTTTCCTTGAGCCTAAACAACCAAAGCAGGCTGCCAAACTATGAGCTGGGTGCAGCGCTGTGTGTGCGTTTGTGTGTGTGTGTGTGTGTGTGGATGGTATGTGTTGCCTCGGGCTGCTCCAGAGGGTTTCTGATAAATGATGCCTGTCTGCTTCTGTTGTCTGCCCAGATTCACACACATCTTTAAACACACTAGAAACACAGAGCCATGTACAATGACTTCTCTTTCTCCTACAACCTGGGGAAAAACTGGTTTTACACCTTAAAGCCATACCATCTCAGTTATAGGTGTCAACAGGTGTGTGTTTGTGTGTGTGCAGCTCTCACTACGAAGTATGGAAAGATTTGGGCCAGATCAGATAAGCCTGAAAGAAAAACAAGTGATTTATGATCTGAAAACTATTCACTAAGTCTAACACTTGTACTAACATGGAAATTAATAGTGATAATGCTTGAATATAGCAAACACAGAATAAAACAGCATGAGAGACATTATCATGTTTAGCTTCTTTGTTTTAAAGCAATATAAGTGAAGTTCTGTGTAGTAAATTTGTGTGTTGCTGTGGGAATAGATAGATGGACGGAAGTCTTTATTAGAGCAAATATAAAAGAAGGATGCTGGAGGAATTTCTGAGGCTGTTCTTGCTCCAGGGCTCCTCAAAGAGAATCCTCAGAATGCCTTTTAAACAGCTCAGTATTTATGTTTATGTCCCTGTTTGTGTGTGAATTACCAATTAGTTCCACTCAATAAAATATGGTCCTCTTTGGCTGCAAGAAGTAGCCTTTATGGATGGTGCGTGCGTGTGTGTGTGTGTGTGTGTGTGTGTGTGTGGGTGTGTGTGTGTGTGTGTGTGTGTGTGTGTGTGTGTGTTCCTTAACATGACAGGTGGACAAGGAGATTTAATGCAGGAACACATGATAGTATTTCTGTGCTGTGCTTTAATAAAGCATTCACATTTGATTTACTCCATTGTTTTAACAAACAACAAATGTGTGAAGAATATAACAATAAATAGAATAGCTGCTAGCTATTTAATCAACTGTACTGACAGCATTTGGATTCAAAAGCTAATACCAAATATTACAATGAGTTTAAGTGGTATTTATTACTTATCAGTGAACATTAAACACGTCTGATGCTTGACTAAATATTAATCCTCTGTCTTATTATGTAATTATATAATATGAACACAACTTGGAGAAAATGCTTATGAGCCATATCATATTTTTGTGACGTGAATACTGCTTATCATCAGTCTTTTTTTTTACTGAAAACACTTTGACCTGTTGATGGAGTTATACTATACTTCTAATTGGGCATCCGTTAAAGGTTAAAGTTCATATTTTACTACAGATTAAATCAACCTATGTAGCGCTAAAGGGAGACCCAGAAGGTCTGTAAATAAGTTTTTCATTTAAAAAAAATCCACTAAACTTCAAGTTTGAGGTCTTATTTTATTTATTTATTGTTTGAAGATTTTCTGCATGGATTAAGTGATCAACATGCAATTCTGCTGATGCAAAGAAGCGCAAAACAAATAAGAGAACATTTTGCACAGGTGTTCAGCCTTTTGATAAATATCCTGTTTGATCACACCTGCTCTCACTCAGATCAGTCTTAGGGTTCATTCTCTTTCTTCTAAAAACACAAGTCTATGATATTATTGTTGAATATTGTAATGAATTTCCCTCACTCCTTTCTTTCTGTTTCATCATCATGATGCTCACATCAGTTTGTGTGTGTGTTTTTTTAACATCTCAGTTATTTAAGCTAGTGTGAGGCTCAAGGGTAGAAAAAGTGTTGCAAAGAGCACAGATACATTGAACATAAGCAGCAGTGACAGTGAAAACAAAGCACTGAATCAAATAAAACTCTAATTATATTTTTACAATGATTTCTTGTTTATTGGTGGCAGGGTATCTGCAGGTCCTTAAAAAGCCTTAAAAGGTAGTAAATTTGCTTTTATAAAATTAAGGCCTTAAATATCATTAAAAATGATAACTAATCCTTAAATTCAGTGTACAAAGGTCTTACATTTCTAGGGCCCCTATGATTTCTGGGTTACGAAGATCTGAAACTCAGCAACACACCAGACCGCAAGGGTCTAGGTGACTTAAGGCTGTTATTATCTCATTAATTCAGAAAAAAAGAGCTTTTTAAATTATTTTTAGGTAAATGCAATACACTTACGTAAGATATAATGCAGATCAATCTTTATCTTGATGTTTTTTTTGTTGGTTTTTTTGCACTTTTAGTTCCAATAAAGGTTTAGTCAGAACTATTTGTAAGGTGGTCACATCCCCTTTCCCATTCCGTGAATGTAAGGTCTTAAATTTGGTCAAATCGGCCTTAAAACGGGTCTTAAAAAGTCTTAAATTTGGCTTCCTTAAACCTGCAGATACCCTGGGTGGTTTGGATATAGACTAATAAAAGCTCTCATTCCCAAGGACCCCTCTGCAGGAGGGTACCAGATTTGTTTATGTGGGACTTTAGTCAGAATCAAAACTTTAAGTTAGACTGAAAACATTCAAAATCTCAGAGTGAAATACATTTACTATTCCTGCAAAAAATAAAAATAATTGAATGCAAATACAAGTCCACAAATGGTCCATCAGTTGATTCATGTTTTTTTAATTTAATGAAGGTAATTCTGCTATACAGAATGTTATTCATTTTAATCTGGAAAGCATCTTATCGGTGATAAACAGTGTTTTCCAGAATGTTTTAAAAGCTGAATCACTGCAAATCTGTTAGAAAACAGACCGTGAACTTGTCGCACTCTGTAACCCGCTCTCAGGTTACCTCAGGTTTTTAAAGCACACCTGGACCCATCAACACAGAGGCCCAGCCTCCCAAACGCTGCCATCTCAGATTACATCCTCTGGCCAGGGCTGGGTCACAGTTTAGTCACAACGTAAATGTACAAAGAGGGTAGTCCCGAGGGCGTTATGGCACCACTGGACATGAGAGGACTTTAATTACTCTGTAGTGACTGTAATCAATGCATTAGTTAAGCGTAAAGGATCTGTGACAGCCTGCAGTGTGAGCATGTCTCTTTGTTTCAACCAAGATGGTTTGGTACTGGATCAATACTGTGAATAAAAGATACCCAGCAGAATTTAAATGAAAGCTTTGTCCCTACAGTGTCCCTCCACTGCAAAGTGAAACATTCTGTTTTGGTAAACAGCAAGAAAGTATTTAAAACTATCATTTTTAGGCCATTAACCGTTCATATGATAGTCGTTTCCTCTGTAATATCACGATGTTAGCAGCATGGTTCTCTTTTGTCATGATTGCTAGAAAAATCTGCAAGTTCAGAAACTGCATTCCAGAGGATTACCACAAAAAGAAAGTTTAGTATAATTTATGAAGGTTTGTTTGGTGTCTTCCTAAAAATGTTGTTCTCAAGATGGTGAAGTTCTAACAAAGCAAGCAGCTGCCCTTCAACTGAACATAAAAAACCCAAGGCCAGCCAGCGCAGTCTTTATGACTGATTTATGAAAGCAGTAATCATTAATCATCTGTCTACCTGTAAGGCGTTCTTTGTTTTAGTAGGAAAAATGTTTCTGAAGCTCCTCTTTTCTGAATCACTACAGTTTAAGGTGAGCTGTGGTTGTGAAAGAGCTCAGGTTTAGAGTTCAGGGTGATTATAAAACTGATGCAACGCCCCACAGCTCTCTGTGCCACACCCTCAGGTGAGTGTGCGTTCCTTTACCATACCTGCAGCTTTAAGAACAAATAAAGGGCTGTGGCTCAGGCGAGTTCAGGCGCTGCCTTTTCAAGTCCTGTGTGTTTGTGTCAGGATTGCCTTTCACCGTCACAGCTTTTCTTTGGTGCCTGAGGGAATGTTTTCTCTCTGTGGCAGAACATGCTGTTCACAGAGCAGCACACATGACTCACTCCTTCATTCTTGAGGGTCATTGAAATAATTTGCGGAGTAAAATCATAAAGACCTGACAGCATTGGATCACTGTTAAAATGGCTCATTACAGTGTTATCAGGAATTACATCAAACTAAAACGTTTAACTCTAATTTATTAGTTGATTCTTTTTAACAAGCGTCTGTCCCAAAGCGTCTTATCAAAGGGGCCAACTTTTTCCTTTGTTCGGACTCAGCTAGCCACTGATTTGTTCCTCTCCTGTGCCAGACTTGTGCTGAAATCAGGAGTGAAAGTCAACAGACCACAGTGGTATTTACATGGCCTTTGCTTTCCTGGATGATAGCAAAAGAAAATAATATTACAAGAGTTTTTACCCCTCACCTGCCACTGCAGCCAGCAGACACAGAGACAATGAACCAGGACTGGACTGATGTGAAATAAGTTGTGTCACTGGATACAATATCTGCCTTGTCTCTGCTAACTGGGGCTTTTCTGTTGACGATGCATCACAATCACACACTGAAGACACAATGGCACACCTTGTATATTAGCTTTTTTTATGTGTGCTTTTGTTTAAAGGTTATAAATAATTACTTTCTCACCTGTTGTAGAGCTTCCCAAATATCCTCTCTTTGGAGAAATAGTGAACATGTCTCAATTTTGCATTGGACAATAATTTTGGCAGAAATATTAATACATTTCTGCAGGACTTGACTCCAGATTAACTATTATTTGCTGCTGGTGGCAATATCTGTGCTTGTAAATAGCCACACATTTCCAAATATCCTTGTAATGCAACATTGAAGGTGGTGTGACGGCTTATGAAATAAAATCACATGAAGCACTATGACATTTTGGAGATTGGAGCTGTTTTAAGATACACTTTGATCTTGGCTGTTCTCAGACTAGCTCTTAGCTCTTCAGTCCTATAAAGGATGTAATCACTATTTCTCTAAACAGAGGCCATTCAGGAAGATGTCTGCAATGGAGAAAATAAGTTTTGCACATAAACAGATGCCAAAATGACCAGAACAAAGCATTTAAGGTTTAAGGTTTAACAAAGCATTTATCACATCCTAAAGGTTACACATCATAGTGAAGCTGGCTGCTGTTTTACCCAAAACAAGTCACCCAAATAGGATAGGCATTGGAAACAAAAATGACACCAAAAAGAGTTAACAGGCACATGATTAGGGGATTCCACTTGAAAAGATAAACTAAGACATCATCAGGCCAAACCAGGACAAGAAGATATTTTTTTGTAATCCTGATTTAATCAGTGCATGCTAGTTTTTAAATTTGCATGAATAAATACTTGTTGTTTCCTTGAATCTAATATGAAACACCAGCAGTGATCCTATTTTTTACTGCAGGCCAGAGAACTGATGACCTGTCTGATTCTAATTCGATCTTTTCAAAGCCTGATAATGAAGACTTGAGAAGAACTGCATTCCTCCCCTGACCTTTTCTTTCTCTGCAGTCCCTTTTTTCCACAATTATTTGTGCCTTTTATAGTACTGTATGTGGGCAGTTTCTTTCTCGCTCTGTTTCTTTCTGCGCTCTGTCTCTGTGCAGACAAAGCCGACGTTGTCTGCTGAAATTCTGAGTTGCTTTGGGTCAGCGTCTCACAGAATGCCTTGAAAATCATCTGGAGAGGGGACTGATTCATTTCTTTATGAGTCATTAGAGTCCTGGTGATCCTGTGTTACAGTGACAACGCCAGGAGGATTGACTGTTTGAGGTGTTTGTGTTGTTAAATTTGTTTTTGATTAAATCTTAACACATTATTATTCCATCTCCAGATGGTTGTCGTGGTATTTTTCTCTTGACTAAAATGAACTTATATGAACCTTATTGATCCCTTTTGGGGAAATTCACTTGTCGCAGCAGCAGCTTCAGCAATACAAGAAGAAGACAGGTACAAAAGTAGAAAAATACAATCAAAACAAATATATAGAGGAATAACACAAAGAAAAACGTACAGATGTGACATTATGTGTGATTGAGGATTTCCCAACAATCAGACACACTGTACTCTATTAGAGAAAAGACTTTACATTACATGTTGCAGTGTGGAGGCATGAGACCTAAAACACTAGAGACTGTTGAACAATTAGGAGTATCAGTCGATCAAATCTACTATAGATGCTATGTAGCACATTACAGAAACCTAAGAGGTGCTATTGTAGTCTAATGGCTGATGGGATGTCTAATAAAACAAACGTCTTAGCAGCGCTGTATGCACATGTACAGATTATCCTGCTGAATCACAAAACTTTATTTTTCTCTCTTGTGCGACCTTTTTTGTTTCTGGCTGTTTCCATAGGAGTTTATTATTATGGTGTTATTAGTCAGAGGGTGCCAGTTTAGCCAGAAGCACTAATTATGTTCCTGCACACAGCCCGAGGCACCATTGACCCACTCAGATTGTGTTATTGACCCACTGCAGATCTTCTCCCGCTGAGGCACCGTGAGGTGTGGTGGGATGGTGAGAGTGCCATGACAGGTCGGTGGGAGGGCGGGGCTGCTAGTGAACAACATTCAACCCACCAGCAGAGCAGTCCCTCTGCAGCACTCTGCACCTTCTGCACCGCCGACTCACCTCTCTCCACTTCAGGGAAGTTTACCGCTCATGGAGGGCTTGACCACCTGCGGACTCTGGCTGCTCACCTTGCTGCTGGGATGTGGGCGACTGTCAGCTTTCAACCTGGACACCGAGAATGTCCTGCGGAGGAGCGGGGACCCGGGGAGTCTGTTCGGCTTCTCCATGGCTATGCACTGGCAGCTTAATCCGCAGAACAAGAGAATGTAAGAACCACAGTTTGACTTCTTCTGCTTCGTCCTTTTAAATAATAACCCCAGTGGCTATGTAATTAAATTTCACTACAGAAGACAGGGCTGGAAGTTTATCTTACCGAAGCTACTTTGAGCCATTAATGCTTGTTACGTAATGCTCAGGTATGTCGCAGGTAGTTCAGAAAAAAAAGGTTTTACTCCTCAAAAGCTCGTTAAACGCAGCTAAATGCCAACAAACACCTCGCTACTTCACTTTTTAACACCTGTAGGGAGTTAAAACTGAGGCTAGACACTTGTTAATCTCTTCCCTCCGGGTTACTTATTTGCGAGTTTTTATGGGACCTCCAGAGCGAGTTTTTCCTGCACGTGCGCACGGCGCGCGGCCGTCTTTCACTCATTTGTTCTTTCTTTTGATGTTGGCATACTAACCCTTTATAGGGCACGTGACCATATTGGATCGCTTGTGTGTACCTAAAATATTGACGTGTAGCCTAAACCTGAAACTTTTACAAAAAAGTAAGAAAAAATAAACAGTTAAAAAAGTTTTCATTAAAAGAAATGTTTAAAATAAAAAATAAATAAATAAAAAACTGATAAATATCGTTTTAATAGTCTCCAAAACCACTCAGTGATTGAAACTTTACATTTCGAAGTATTTCAGTGAGCAGTCTTTAAAGGGTTAAAAGGATGGTTTTAATTTGACTTATTTATCTAACTTTTTAATGTTTGTACTTTTTAAAACCTTGTTATTTTTTTTCTTAATTTTTTATAACTTTTTAATAAAGTGTTCAGACTTAAGCTGCAATCAAAATTTAAAAGCAGACTCAAGTGATCAAATATCATCTGTCCTATAAAGGGTTAAGATTGTAGGACTTGTAGGCTAATTCAGCATAAAGACCACCTGTATTAAACAGCCACATTATGCTAATCAGAGCAGTTTCTTCCATCAAATGACCTGTTGGAGTTTATTTTATTATGAACCAGTCTGAACATCTTGCCTGTTTTAGTATAGAGTTATAATAAGAGGACAAATATTATTAAAGCTCTAGTGAATATGTTAACACAACCATGTAAAAACATGGTAATAATGCAGTCATAAGTCATTATTTCTCTTTAAGATGAAATTTAGGTAAGATGTTAACACTTAGAATCTAAACGATGGTACTTTTTCATGAATGCAGACAAACTGTCTGGTGCATGTAATGGTGTAATAACAAGATTTTAGTACTTTAGTCTGTGTTTTGACCACAGAGTGGATGCTACTGAGTACTAAGAGCATATTTGTATTCAAGTAACTAATACCTGAAGGTCATTACCCCACAGTTTACTTCTGTTTTGACTCAGAGTTAATGAAAAAATGGCAATATTCACATATAAATGGAATACTACTGGTAGTCAGTTTTTATTCTTTGCAGGCTGTGTGGCTAAATGAAAGACACATGATGATCATTACAGGACCAAAGCTGCCATAAAGTCCCACTATCCAGGATGTAAGGTTAAACAGAACAAAAGAACACAGTTGATCTAGTGATCTGGAAAAGCAATAGATAACAAGTCTATTAGAAAAGAGGTTTTCTCAATAAAAATTTTAGTTTTGGTTTCTTAAAGGTAAAGACATGTTGGTTTAATTATTTTCTGTGATAATAACTACAGAAAAATAACAATAAAAGCCTTTATAATGAAATTAAAGACCCTCTTTTTACTGTTTGGATTATTTAAAAAATGCAGCTAATTATTGTTTGGTTACTAATCTGAGATATAATCTCTGACCAGATTTACTCTGATCACTTATCAAAACACATTACAAAGTAAAGCAGTAAAGTGATCTGTGCACATTATATAGCTGTTGTTGTCAAAGTTGGACCCCTCTGTGGGTCCAAAACTCTAAGTTTGAAGTGAAATGATCTTCAGAAATAAAATAAAACAGACAAATACATTTCTAACAGATTATTTTCCCTTAATTGATGTAAAACCTACAAATGGTCATAAATGGATGTAAGCAGTACATAACCAGTTGAAACAGTATTTTCTTTAGGTCCTTATTTATTTAGCTTTGTGGCGATGGAGAGTTGTAATTTTGTGGGTCAGAATCTGAAAACGTTGAGAACCCCATGAACGTTTATATCCTACATGAAGCAGTAATTTGTAATGATTATGTATTTTATGTTGTGTTAGAGTTCTCACAGTGGAGAGAGTGTGTATTTGTTGCCAGTGCATGCATACTGTTTGTGGATGTGTGTGTTTTCCCTGCCTGTTTAGTGTGTTTTAATGGTGCTGATGCAAGCTGTGGCTGAGCACTGAGGCGTTGCCTTGTTGTCAGTCATTTGGAAGAGCGTTAGAGAGAACGAAGAGTGCTGCTTGATACATTCCTAACCCAGGCAAAACGAGTAGAAACAGACAGTTCATTTGTGCTTGCTCTATTTATATATTTTTTAATTTTCTGAATGTTCTCTTAAGGTCTTTTGCAATAACTCATGTGCCAAAGTGTTAGCAGCTGGGTGTGCACAGTGAGTCACAACCCTTCCTTTGCCAGTCACTCATGCCAGCATTTAGTCAGACTTTTGTGTTCCATGTTTTTTTTTTTTTTAATGTCCTGAAGGGATTTGTTTTACTTGTATCTCCAGGGTTGGGCAGAGCCTGCATATGCATGTGTGTGTGGGCTTGTGCCTGCAACGTGTGACTGTGTAGCATTCCATGCTCCTTTATAATTGCTAGATAGAGCTGCCTGTGTAATAAAATCTAGAGGGGAAGCACAAAACGCAATCAGGGATAAGGAGAGGTGAAAAGCAGGAGAGTTGTGGGATAGAGTTAATGATTGTGCTTCTGTGTGACAAATAGGGACTCTAGATAAAGTCAAAGTAAGAAAAGTGAACCAAACAGAGGCAGGATTTGAGGAGAAAGAAACATTTTATGCTAAAGTCAGCTCTGTTTGGGAGCATGTGGTGTGTGTATTTCTTCAGCATTAGAGTCATATGTTGCCTCAATCCTCTTCCCTGCAGGTTATTTAAGGCTATCCAACATCAAAAAGGAAAGAGCTGAAAAGAAGCGAGAGGTGATGGCTTAAGGAATGCAGAGAGGAACGTAAATCAGTTTTACATCTGGGCACCAAACACAGGCGTTATTCAGGCTCGATCCAGGCAGATGGATGGAGGTGGGAGAGTTTGGTAACACTCGTCATGAACCTGTGGATCTGCAACTTATTTGGAAGTTGATAGAATGCCACAGTCGCTGCTTAGCAACGGGCTCTGCCCAAGCAGGCAGAGTTCTCTGCTGTGAAAACAACACACCGCTCTGTGTTTGTCTTCCTGAGTGTCAGGGCTTCCTCTGCTGGTGGTAAACGATTAGATAAATGACTGAGTGGCTGTCAGCAGATCAGTAGGCCAGCCAAGAGATTCAATCCTTTATTGCAAATTTATAGCTAAACAAATACAAAGTGTCTACTAGACTCAGCCTTGACTTTATTAAATATCTTTGGAATTTAGAAAATTCGTTTTGTTGAAATTAAAAAGTTTGTGCAATAAGTGTTGCACTCTTAGTCACATCCTCCCAATAAAACAGCCGAAGGAGTTTCAAAACGTGTTAGTTCCTTTACCCAATATTTACCAAACTCCCATAAATCTTTGGCTTTTTTCATCTGTTCTTCAGACTTCCTTTAATTTAAATGACAAGTTAATGAGAATGAAGACGAGCCCACCTAGAGCTCACTGTCAGTCAGCGTTACTCAGAGCAACTAGGATGACTTCGAAACACTTTGTTTTTCTGTTTGTTTGCTAAAAGCTCATTGTGGTGTAGAAGTGTCTCTAAACTTTATGGTTTCAGATTTCAAGTCTTTGCCTCCCCTTTTCATTTAAAGACGGTTTGATTGGACACATCATGGGTGGATAAAAAAACACAAATTATAGTTCTGTGGTTCTGATACAAGGCCAGACCCGTACACTTGTGAAAACTGGGATAAACACTCTACACTTGTCCGTCTTGCAAAAGGAGACTGTTCCCATGGCAATCTCGTATCTTAATGGAAAGTCTTAAAAAATTAACATTTCCTCTGAGATTCGCATTCAAATGCACAACAGCAGCATTGAGAAACTCCATACATGCATGTTAGAAGTCATATTTTCCATGCCGTAAAAAGATTTATTGTCCTTTTTTTTTTCACTAGCAGTACAGCTTGAGATCTTCTTTCCTGTGCAGTTTGCAGAGTGGACAAGTAAAGTCTGATCACATTAGGCGCTGGCTCTTCTCTCTGCTTTACAGTCTGTCTCAGTCAGTTCTCTCCCAGATGGCGTGCACATCTGAGGATGCTTTGTTTTCCTGCTAAAAATGGCCTAATTTCATCTGGAGAAGATGACATGCTGTTATCTCCGAAGGTCATCAGAAAAGCAAAGCAAGCACGTCGACTGAGTGAGGAAAGCGCATTGATAAAGTGCATGTGGCTTGTTAACAATTGTAGAAATCAGTTTAAATGATGACATTTGAAAAAAACTCCTGAGAACTGGCTCATCCGTCTTTGTCAGACCTTGGGTGTGGCCGTTTCAGTAGTTTTTGGATCACAGAGACATTTTTTGTGTTTTACAATAGAGACACTGAATCAGGTATCCACAGACGGAGAGTGAAAGGGGTCTCTGATGAGCTGAACTGTGAGGATATGGAACAGGACTTTAGTGGCAGATGTGTGGATTTGTCTGTGTACATACGGCTGCTGTGTGGTAAAAGGGCTGGAATGTGTGAAAAAGTTACGTGCAAGTAGAAGGATTCACGTGTGTTTGTGTGTGTGTGTTGCAGGTTGCTGGTTGGAGCACCACGAGCAAAAGCCTTAAGTGGTCAAAAAGCTAACGTGACAGGCGGACTCTACAAATGTGACATGAGCTCATCCGCTCCCGATTGCACAAGAGTTGTCTTTGATAATGACGGTGAGCTACACCTTTGGCACCTTTTCTTAATGTTGTTGACCAGTTTAGATGTTTTATTATTTTTTTGAAGCGTTACATTTTCTGTCCTTTTATAGAGGATTTAAGAAAAGAAAGCAAAGATAATCAGTGGATGGGGGTGACAGTCAGCAGTCAGGGACCAGGAGGCAAGGTTTTGGTAAGAAAGTGTTTTCTATCTTAAATGTCTGACCTCTTATTAAAAGCATTATTCGTGTTCTTCAGCGGTGCCCTTCTCTTTCTCTCATAGACCTGTGCCCATCGCTACCAGCGGAGAAATAATGTGAACACGGCCCTTGAATCCCGTGACATCATCGGCCGTTGTTACGTGCTGAGTCAGGACTTAACTATCAATCTCAAGTCGAGCGAAGATGGAGGCAACTGGCATTTTTGCGACAACCGGCCAAGAGGCCATGAGATGTTTGGTTCCTGCCAGCAGGGTATTTCTGCCACGTTCGACAAGGACTACCACTACATCATCTTTGGAGCTCCTGGAGCCTACAACTGGAAAGGTAGTTTAGTGTATGTGAATTAGTGCCATGCAGATACAACATTTAGGGTCCCAACATTTTGTCTTTTCTCCCCACGTCAAGGCGTAGTACGCTTGGATCAAAGGAACGACACTTTCATAGATTTGGGCATCTTTGACGATGGGCCATTTGAGGCAGGAGATGAGCTTAATAAGAATCCAAACCTGGTTCCTGCTCCTGCCAACAGCTACATGGGTAAAACATTTATTCGTTACCTGACTTTAAAGAAGCAGTTATTAGCGCCTGACTGTCCTCTGATGATGATGTGGTCTCTTTCTCTTAGGCTTCTCTCTGGACTCGGGGAAAAGTTTAACTAAAAAGGGCCAGCTGACGGTGGTGGCAGGAGCTCCCAGAGCATACTACAGTGGAGCAGTGATCCTGCTGAAGAAAGGTGGAGACACAACCAGGATCTTGGTAGAGGAGTACACCCTGGAGGGGAAGGGACTAGCGTCGTCTTTCGGATACGACGTGGCTGTACTGGATTTCAACAAGGATGGGTGAGGGTGACCCACACCCAGTTTAACTTATGTTGTCATTATTTTGACTGTACACTAATGAGTGTGTAATGTGATGTTTGCTAGTTGGGAGGACATAGTGGTGGGAGCACCTCAGTACTTTGAGAAGGATGGAAAAATAGGAGGAGCTGTTTATCTCTACATCAACAAGGCTGGAAAGTGGAACGAAGTCACGCCCACTAGAATAGATGGACCAGCAGACTCCATGTTTGGTCTAGCTGTGGAGAACCTGGGGGATATCAATCAGGATGGTTACCATGGTAAGGACGCATTACTCATATGTTAGCATGTGTATACTAAACGTGATCATTCCTCATATAAACACACTGTCCTGCTGTCAGATTTTGCAGCAGCAGCTCCCTATGAGGATGACGGTTCAGGCAATGTTTACATTTACCATGGATCGGCTGCAGAACAAATCAATAAAAAAGCTGCACAGGTTTGTAAACTGGCACAATAACTACCCAATTTATGACACTTCTGCAGGATTTAACTTTTTTACATCAGGTCTGATTGAGAAATGTGTCAAAAACAGATATTTTGTTACCATAACGCCTATTTAAAATGTTTAAAGAACAAGATCCTTTATCAGAATCAGGTATTTTTTAGCCAGGTATGTAGCACACAAGGAATTAGACTCACTTTTGCTCTTATCCAAAAACATGCACATGCATGCACACTTATCCAGAAAAATCAATTGAGACCAGAGATGATCATGATCAAGACCTCCCACCTCCCACATGTTTCTTCTGCTTTAGGTGCTGTCTAGTAAGCCATTGGGAGTGAAGCTGTTTGGCTACTCTTTGGCGGGCAACATGGACCTGGACGGGAACTCCTATCCAGACCTGGCTGTCGGATCCCTCTCGGATGCTGTTTTTCTCTACAAGTAAAAATGCTGGTGACACTAATCTGATCCATTCTAGCTGCTGAAATGCTCACTGAACTCTTTATGTTTTCAGAGCTCGACCAGTTGTCAGCATTCAGAAAGAAATCACTTTCAAGCCTAATAAAATCGACCTTACCCAGAAGAACTGTGGAAACACTTTCTGGTAGGGGTGTTCATTCTGTAAATGAACTTTAAGGCTATTTCTGTTACTAGAAAATGTGTTGAGTGAAAATTGTTTACAAACCCTTAAGTTCTTGATGTTGACTGATCATAGATTTACCCAAACATTTGAAATAAATGTTCTTAAACTAAGAGAACTATTTGACAACGTTTGTTAAAATGTTGACCATCCATGATTCATTCCTCCATGCAAAGAGTGAAACTGTGGTGAATCTCCTTTTATATCTAATCTTGACCCTCACTTGCTGCCAATTAACCTGATGGTTGTGAAAACTTCCAGAGTGGTTTTAACTTTTAAAATGATATATTTTAAAAACTTGCTTTAGATTGTTTCTATCTTTGTGTTCTACCCTTTACTTTTTTTGTTTACATGCTGGCAGCGTAATTGGTCAGTGATGGCACTGAACCTATGTTCTTAGTTTATGTGTGAGTTAACTGAATGCTCTAACTAGAGTTTGTGAACAGACATTTATGGAAAGTGGATTTATGAAAATGTTATTGTGTAACTACAATATTTCATTATTTTATTACAGTGAAATTATAATTCTATCCTTTGCATGTAATTTGTAAACATTTATGAGTCTATAAAGTATGTGCTAATGACTGAGGTTAAACTTCTTTGTGTTTTTAGCATGGAAGTGAAAGCATGCTTCAACTACAACGCTGTCCCAGCGAGCTATTCTCCCAGTCTGAGTAAGCTGAACCCCGTTTATACATTTTTCATTTTTACTAAAGCAAAATGTTATTTGTATTGTATTTCCTTTTTATATTTTCACAAAATAGAGACAAACATATGTTAAAGGCACACTATGTAACTTTTTCATATTTTAAAGTCTTGTTCTTGAGCCAGTATGTGCTAATATGACCCTTTACAGGGTTAATAAAAAGTCACTCAGCCCCATCTGCTGCTTGTGTCCAGAATACCAAGTTTGCAACTTCTGAGTCTCTGGTCCGGTGCCCTGAAGTCTCACAAAGCCACGTATCTCGCGAGGGTTAGGTTAACCCAATGTTATGTGAGCGCTGAAGTGTTTTTAGCTCATGATTCCTGCATTTTTAAAAAATCTCTCCCTGCTTGAACACAGCTGATTCCTATGAATGAGTGATGAACCGCTCCAGTAGAAAGCAATGAAGGCTGAAGAGACATTCAACAGATTTAGATGTTTTTGAGCAAAGACAACACTAACGTTTTAAGACAGTGATTTAAAACGGACACTAGGGGGTGCTAAAAACAATCCGAAACTGCATAGTGTGCCTTTAACAATCGTCCCACTGATAAACAGCTTGTCCTCATGCTGCGTTCATTCTTCTCTCCTTGCCTAGCGGTAAAATACACCCTTGAAGTGGACGCTGACCGCAGGAAGAACAGTCTTATTCCCAGGGCATCCTTCAAAGATTCATCCAGTTCTGATCTCTATAAATCCACTGGTACCATTTCCATGGACACAAAAGGAAAGGAACAGTGTGTTAAACGAACACTTGTCATGCAGGTAGTTCTATTTTCATCATTAGTTTAGTATAGAAGTGTTTTCTGTTTGTGATAACTGTGTGATTTTATCATCCTGCAGGAAAATATTAGAGACAAGCTGCGTGCGATCCCCATCGATGTGTCGGTGAATATCCAGGATGCTAAACGTAAGCGCAGGCAGAGCGCAGGTTCACAACTCCCACCTGTCCTGGATGCCAAAGATCAAAACACAACTCGACAAGAGGTGTGAGATCGTCTAGTCAAAGGGCGTGTCACTGTTAACATGTTATTTCCAATGTTAATTGAAAATGTTGTTTATTTTTGTATTTGTAGGTGAAATTCTTGAAAGAGGGGTGTGGCAGCGATGATGTGTGTCAAAGCAACCTGAAGTTGAACTATCGCTACCTCTACAAGACAGCCAACGAGAATACGTTCACTCCAATAGAACTGTGAGAGCACATGCACACTTAACTTTATTGTTGCAGCTTTTTCTTGTGATGAATTATTATAACGCTAAAGAGAATAACGTCAACTATGAATTATGTTAGCTTGTGAATGCTAAGCTCATAATGTAGTCTGTATGTAGGGAGAATGGCGTGCCAGTGCTCTCACTCAGCAACCAAAAGGAGATCGCCTTGGAGGTTACGGTAACCAATCAAAACGGAGAAGATGCATACGAAGCGCTGGTGATTGCAAACTTACCCCCATCCCTGTCCTACTCTAACTACAAGGAGTTGCCTAATGTGAGTGTTTTGTTCACCCACTTTGCCTCACACACTTATAAAGTTCTGGTTCTGATCAGGATGTTATTGATCATAGGAGCTGTCAGTCAACTGTAAAGCTAATACAGATGGTACTAGGGCTGACTGTGATTTAGGAAACCCCTTCAAGCGTGACTCGAAGGTGAGAGAAAGTGACTTTTTGACACCTTTTATTGTTTTCTATACAGCCATCATTGCTAATAGTTGAAACACATGCTTGTGTTTTCTAGACAACCTTCTACATTATTTTAAGCACATCTGGCATCTCTCTCGACACCACGGAACTGGAGGCTGAACTTCAGTTAAACACGTAGGTCCTGTGGTCCTGTGGTCCTGCATCATAAACTACACTGCTCCAGAAAATTAAAGGAACACTTTTCAATCAGAGTATGGTATTACAGTAAGTCAGGTAAACTTCTAGGTTATTGATCTGGTCAGTTCAGTAGCAGAGGGAGTTGTTAATCAGCTGTTTTGGTGTTAATGAAATTAACAACAGGTGCAACAAAAGAGTTACAATGAGACAACCACAAAAACAGGACTAGTTTTGCAGGTGGAGGCTACAGACTATTTATGGACCCTACAGAGGTTACACAGGCAGTCCAACTCCACTAGGATGACACAGAGGTGATGTGTCCCCACCAATATTCAGCAATCACTGAACTGTTCCCACCAATAATTCGATTCAAGGATGCAGAAATAGCGCTGCATCCCCACCAATAACGTGCAGCCCAGCGGACCGAGGTGCTGTGCGCAGACCTGTGCTCCAGACGTCCTGTGCTGTGCATCAGAAGAACTACAGGAACTGGTCCTCCAGTGCGCACCAGGTGTCAGACCTGATCCCTGCCTAAACGAGTCTTTGCAAACTGGTGCTTTCACGGTCCCAGTCGCTCAGCCCGCAATCAGACGCTGATTAACTACACTTCCTGTTGTAGTGTGCTCTGAAGGAGCTCTCAAAGTAATGTTCATAGACTGCAGAGACTTGCTGACACGCACAAGCTGCCCCACGAGGACGCACACATAGACCTGGACTCCAAACCCACCCACTACCCCGCGAGGAGGTGTGCATTAAACATCAGCGCCAGGTTCTCCCCTGAGTATCTCAGTGAAAAAAATATGTCAACCCCTCATTTCTCTCTCTCCCTCGTTCTCTCTTGATCTCATAATGAATGTTAATATTATAACCGGTGTTCCACGGAGCTGCACTGCACCTCGTCACACCCCCTCACCTGCTTCCTGCAGCTCTGATCGCGGTGAGCTGATTATCGGACAGAAACCACCTGTCGGAGGCGTCAAAGGTGCATAGAAGTCTGTGTCCCCCCATTTTCTTAAAATGTGGCATCCTTTTGTTCCTAACCCGTTATCCATTCCTTATCAGTATGGATATCCACGGTCATTTGTTTATAAAATTAAGATCTGATATGATTCCAAACTGCTCCTTTAATTTTTTAAAGCAGTGTATTGACTGACTCCTCTTCAATTCTCTTTACATAATATATCATTTATAAGTTCTGGTGATCATCTAGAGTTGATCTCATGTTTCATCAGGACGAGTAACCAGCAGAGTCTAGCTTCGATTACAGCAAAGTTAAAGGTGGCCATCGTGTTGCAGCTGTCCTTTTCAGGGTAAGCACACACACACACACACACACACACACACACACACACACACACACACACACACACACACACACACACTGATTGTCCATTGTCCTCCTAGACAAGCCCAACCATCCCAGGTCTACTTTACTGGAGATGTCAAAGGTGAGTCAGCCATGAAGACTGAAAGTGACATTGGCAGCGCCATCTCATATAAGTTCAGGGTGAGTACAGAGAAGCTGCACAAATATTTATTATTTTCTCTTCTAACTAACTTATTATTCAGTGTTACAGCTGGTAGCACTGTTGCCTCGCAGCAAAAAGGTTGCAGTTTGCATGCGTTTCCTCTCACAGACCAAAAACATGCATGTTAGTTCATTGTGAGTCACTTTAGATAAAAGCATCTGCCAAAAGAATAAACATAATATTCTTCATTTGCTGGCAAAATAAGTGATGCTTTAATATCTGATAAGGGATAATGATCCTGTTGGTAGATAATCAACCTGGGAAAGCGACTGACAGACGTGGGAACTGCCACCCTTCAAATTCAGTGGCCAAAAGAGACGAGAAATGGAAAGTGGCTGCTCTACCTGATGAAGATTAGCTCCACCGGTGTGAATGAGATAAAGTGCACTCCAACAGAAGAGATCAACCCACTTAAAAAAGTGAGTAACAAGCAAAGTTTTCCTCTCTGTGTCCTCGTTTGGTTTCTTTTCTAAATGTCAAAAGATGTTGAGAGATAAGATGCAAAAGAGCAAAAAGTGATGCATCATTTTCTGCCCTGCTTTTAGGAACCAGTCAACACCAGAACAAGGAGAGCAGCAGGAAAGACGGAGGGAGGAATCGAGGCCACCTTCTCACGCCTCGTCGAGGGCAAACAGTCGAAGACTTTGGTGACGACACACAACTCTTTACTCTTCGTCTGTCTGATATTCACCCAGGAAAAGAGGAATCCAGTAGTAACACTGTGCTCTATTTATTGACAGTCGTGTGATGATGATGCAAAATGCGTGACGATAAAGTGCCCCCTGGGGGACCTGGACAGTAACGCAGACATCATTCTCAACTCCCGCCTCTGGAATAGCACCTTTATAGAGGTAAACCAATATTCTAGTTTTGTTTACTTTTTGATTGCACACAACGCAGCCTAAACCGACCCCCTCTTTTCCTTTAAACAGGACTATCCTAAGTTACATCATGTCGAGGTGATAGTGAAGGCGTCACTACGTGTCGACAGCTCAGCTAAGAACACTATGCTGCAGAATGCTGAGACAGAGGTAACAACAAGCATAAAATATTTATGCTGTCCCCAAATTACGAACACTAGTTTATATTTGCCCTATGATCAGCCTGTTTGGACTTTTTATTTATTTAAAAAATGTCAAAAGGTTTTAGGATGGTGATCAATTTGGATATAATAATCCAATAATTTCCACACCAAGAAAAAAGCTATTAAAATGCTATTTGTTTGCTATTTTAATTCATTTGGGGAAAGGGTTATAATGTAAAAACAATTTTAATTAATATTAGGGTGATAATAAAGTAATATTTTTTATTTAAAAATTGATGCATGAAAAGCTCAGAGTGACCAATATTAGTCAGAAAAAAACATGAAAAAATGTTTTTTCAGTAAACCAACACCTTTAAAGGTCTAGTAATATGTTTGGATTTGACCATTTATGACTGAGATTTTTAGGAAACAAGTTCCATCCTTTTGGTTGTGTTTTCCAGGTGAAACTGACCGTGTTTCCAGAGAGGCGTGCTGCTCAGTACGGAGGACTGCCATGGTGGATCATAGTGGTGTCCATCCTCCTGGGCCTGCTGTTACTGGGCCTGCTGGCTTTCCTTCTTTATAAGGTACGACCAACTCATAAAAAACAACCTACTCCATTTAGCAAAAACACAAACTAAACCTATGTTTGTAAGATTTCTATTGAACCAGAACACCTACCCATCAGTAACCACCATTAATAGAAACACTTCACACACGTTTTCTAACCACTGTCCTCTCCTCAGTGTGGAGTCTTTGGGAAAAAGAATAAAGAGGATCCATCAGATAAAGAGAAGCTGACATCAAATGCGTAATAAAAGTGAGAGGGTAAACTGTGCCAGGAATGAAACTTTTTGCTCTCTTCTCCCTCTTGCTGTAAAAGTGCTGCTTTCTTGTATTTGGTGAGCAGTGGACAATTCTCACACTGACACAAATACTAATTTACAAGCTGAATGAAGATTTGTGTGTCGTTACTTGCATGGCCAATGGAGGTGACGGCTGATGAGCGATCACTGGGTTGCTTTGAAGGATATCATTGGGGCTAATCTGCTTTTTATTGATCTCTTGCGTTTTGTTAATGTTGCACATCCAGTCACTTGGTCTGAAAGTTTTTACTCATTTTAAAATCGGGTGGTTTCCTTTCTCCATAGAGGTGCACAGATGGCTTATCTGCACCTCTCAGTGGATTTGTTGCATTTTGGTACCTGTGAAGGAGACTAATAGCAGATATCTCCATCTGCTTTGCTTCCTCTGAAGGTTTTAAATAGCTCCATTTCCTCAAATAATTGATTGTTTCGCATCTCCGCAGTGTGGCTTTTTTAAGCGCGCCAAATACGAAGACGAGGTTCCCAGTTACAGTGCGGTTCGGATCAGACGAGAGGAGAGAGCGGCAAACTCTCGGAACGGCAACTGGGACAAGGTGGAAAGGAAGCCATGGATGACAACTTGGCACGACAAGGAACACTATTCTTAACAGCCAAAGAAATCTGACTGCAGAGTCTCTGTCGCTTATTGATGAACTACAGGTTTCCCTCGTTTCTGCTGCCCTGCTTTTGCACATTGAAGACTGTAAATATCAATATCATTTGGACATTTTAGTCTTTTTGGGACTAAAAACTGGATCAAACATTCCTTCTTGTGCAGGGTCTGAATCATTCTTGAACTATGTGTAGGAGATGGACCTGCACATCTACTGTGCTGAGTTTTAGGAGCTGATTTGGTACATTCAGTGTTGACTGGGGGCTTGGTGGGTTGAAATGTTTTGTACATTTGAATGTTTTTGTATTTATTCTTGCAAGGAGTGTTTTGTTACTTGCTTTACAAAAGGCCAAAGAGTTGTACAATGAACACTTGCAGGACAACTGAAACAGCAGCTTTATCCTTTGGTTTTTTTTTTAAAATCTGCTTTTCCACTCGACCCAGTTTCATTTCAGATTGTACAGACGCTGTCATTTGGCTACAAGTATTTCTAAACCACAGCGAGAGCAGTCATTTGAAAACGTACATTTTAAAAAAGTGATAAATTCCTTCTTGAATAAAACAGGTTTCTTTGTGTCTTTTGTGATTAGATCAAGTGAAATAAATAAAACTAAGAAAATATAAGTTTTAAACATTTATTAACATAAAAAAAAGCATTTACATCAAATACCTGAGTGTGAAAAATCAGCTCATGATGTTAAAAATAAAGAATAACTTACGGTAAAATAATAAAAACATCAACATAAGACCGATAACGCACACATGTCAGTTACAGACACACAGCAGCTGTAGTTTAGGATCAGGTCAATCCCAGCCTGCATCTTAAAAAACAACATATAAAGTTGATCCATTAGCAAAACACAAATAATCATGAATTTCTTTGTGTGCAAAAGTGCAAACACACTCCTGCTGGTGGTTCGTCCTTTATAAGAGTGACTCTGTTCTTCTTTTTAAACTGCCTCCGACGTCTTTCACCGATTTCTCACTCAGCATCCTCCCTTTCTCTTCTGCCTCCTTCTGCTTCCTGTCTTCCTTCCTCTGTTCCTTCTCCTCTCGCCTCATATCCTTCACCTTCTTCTTGAGGACACATCGATCGTTGTGACTCGACACGCCGAGCGCCTGGAGAGAACATGCAAATTAAAACAAATATTTAAATCTGGACTAATTTTAAGACGTCAAATAAAAGTGACATTTTCCTCACCTTGAGTTTCTGACCGTCCATATTCAGCAGCTGTAGTCCATCCACTCCTCTGGCAGCAAACTGGGATGCATACTGGTCCATGCTCATGTCGATCAGCCACAAACACACCTGCTGGCTGTTCCACTCAGACACGGGTCGGCTTTGCCACTGATTGTTGTTATTGTTGGGAAATGGATAATCATCCAAAGTCTGACAGGACACCAGAGAAGTGAGGAAAAAGAGTGAAGCTGTAACTAAAGAAGATGATGGTGCGTTTGGGAAAACTGACTAGACGGAAAGCTCCAAGGGGAGGAGGAGGAAAGGATGAAGAGGAGGACAGACTCACCTCAGAGGAAGAAAAAGTGCAAGTGTGAGAGTGTCCAGAGAGGGAGTGATCAGAGACGTGACCCACCATGCTGGAGCAGCCCACAGGAGAGCCAATGCTCTGAAACCAACAGAAAAAAGTCCTGGACAACCTACAAACTTCATGTGCCCACTCATGCATGTGTGCTTATTTTAAAGGGTCTAGAAGCACAGTAGAGCAGAGATAGCTGTGAATCTAATTTATGTTCCCATTAGCCCACTTAAACAAAACACGGCTCTCTTTACTTACCCGATCTCTTCTGCCCGTGGTAGTGAGGTAAGGCAAACTGCTGCTGGACACGGACCGCAGCCTCTCCCTGCTCCTCTCCTTTTCTTCCTTCTCTCTCCCTCTGTCTCCAAACCAGGGAATAGGCAGACATGAAGGCATAGAGGTTACGGAGCCTGATGGAGAGACCTCACTGGGCTCATCTATTAGATCACCGCACGATCTCCTAATGACAGCAGTTCGATTTTTTATTAGATTAGTTAGCAAATTTATGAATCTGCAGATTAAAAATTATGTTATTCAGTATCTATAATTATACATTCTTGTTTGCAAAAATGTATTTTAAATCCTATTTTTGCTCTTCATTCACCCTGAAATGTTTCTAATAAATCCCTATGGCAACAGACATAATATAAAGTTAAACCTCATTGTATTTATTCTTGTTGAGCTGATTTAGGTAAACTTCAGTTTAAGTGTTAATTAGCTATTTTAGCATCAAATGTACATAAAAAAGGCTTTTTGTGTAAAGAGTAGTTTATAAAATGAAGCTATAAAAAGAGAAACACCGTCAGGAGCTGTGATTTTTAAAAAGGAAGTTTGGCTCACTCTTCAGGATGACTCGACACGTCCATCAAACCACTAAACCTTAGTGTTTTTTGTGTGTTCTCTTAAGTTGGGACATTTTCACACCTGCTGTTTGTGGATCTTCTGCTGTGTTTTTCACTTTTCCTTTTGCTGAGAGACTTGCGAAGGCCACTAAAAAAAAAGAGAAAGAAAATGAAGGATATTTATATTCAGCAGGTATACTCAATGCAAAATTCCCTCTGAGGAAAATAACCAGGAAAAAGGTTTCTCCACCTGAAGTCTGGAAATTTCCTTTTGGATTTCCTGGAAGCGGAGGATTTGCACGGTGAGGGCGTAACAGGGTCACCAATGAAGACAGGAGGGGCGAGGAAAGAGCTGCTGGTGGAGTGAGGACTGAACGCTGGGAATGAAGAGGTGCTGGACAGGTTGGTTTGGACCATTGTGAAAGCAGGAAGTGATTGGCTATCTTGTTGCTTAAGGACTACTTCCTCCTGCTGCGACAGAAGAATCAGTTAGGAACAAAATGGTACCACTTTACAATAAGGACACCCTTATAAATGCTTTATAGAAAGACTGCTTAGTTTGTCATAATGCATTTGATAAAAAGAAAAAAATTAGATTTATAAGGGGACCCTTATTGTAAAGTGGTACCATAAGACCAGGTTTAATCCCATCCTCCAGCTGTCACCTGCTCTCTGAAGCTCCCTCTGAGCTTGTCTCGTGAAGGTGGGTGGCGCTTGGACTTCTGAGCTAGCTGAGCTCTGGCGATGTGAGCGCTGGAGTCTAGTCGTCCTGTATCAGGAACCGGAATGTACCAGTCTGAAACAAATGCCTCCAATCGTTCAAAACGCTCAGTCAACAGAAACAAATGTCAGCTTTATGAATCCAGATGAGTACCTGTCACTGAAGGGTCCACCAAGTGGTTCTTCCTCTCAGGGTCCGCCTCTTTTCCCTCTAGCTGTAGCGTCTGTAATAAACATTAAAACGATGACTAAAATGAGACAGGAGGAGGTGAATCCATACAGGAAGGAGAAGCTTTATGTCACCTGAATCCGCAGCCTTTCAACAGCCTCTCGATGCTTCTTCTCTGTCTCCTCCATTTGACTCCTTAAATCTAATAAACTTTTCTCCCTCTCTTCCTCCCTGAAAATAAAAATAAAAAATTTGAAGATTTACCAGTAAATGCAGGACAAATCCTTGCACAATTTGACTAATTCTGCAAAATACACATAAATACTTACATCACACTGTTAATAGAGATGAATGGATTTTATAAATACCTGCTCTGGTAATCTCTGACCAGCCTCTTGGCTTTGCTGTATTTGATTTCCAGGTTTTCGGTTTGGCTCTGGGCATCAGCGAGTCGCTGGCTCACAACTCTGCACAGTGTTTGCGCCTCCTGCCAGTAACTGAATATTTAGAGCAAATTTTCATCAACACCTCAACATACCAGAGCATCTCGACTGTCGACTGCAGCCCTGAATTTTCATGTTAATGTCTGCAAAATACATTTATATATACATATTTTATACTTCTCTAGTTTGACAGCTTTCTCCTCCTCATCCAGTGCTCTTTGCTCCAACTCGGCCTTCTGGCTCTGCCAACAGGACTGCTGCTCCTCCCACACCTTTAACTGTCCCAAAAAACAAAACAGCAAAAGTCATTCAGAGAAGTTTATGTATTTACTCCAGGGACTATTCCTTTAGGAGATGCTGTACAACAAAGCGTTTTCTCACAACAGATGAAGTATTTGCATATTTAATATAGTAAAACAGATAAAAGTCACATATAGTTTTCTTAAAAGGCTTTTGTAAACCCAGTTGTGTCACAGTGATGATTACATCAAGGCAGAAAAACTGGCAGCGCTGACGTGGAGGAGCGTTGGAACGAGGCTCGTGTCCTAATAACTCCACTCAGAGCCACCTCATACACAGTTAAATGGGTCAGACCGTTTCCAAATTTGGACACAAAGGTAGCGCAATACGACGAGTACAGTTATTGGTTTGTGTCTGTGTGTGTGTGAGATAAATGTCAATCCAATCTACCTTTTCTCTGGCGCGAATAAGCTGAGCTGTTCTGCTCATTAACTTCGACTGAAGCTACAAGCACAGAAGAGAGAAGAAAATGCATGAGTTAGTCTGGGTAAATGGAAATTTCTGACAGTGTTTATTTAAATTATTTCCTTGATCATTTAACAATTTAATGACATGTTTTGGGTTTTTAAATCGGTGGGTTTAAAAATCGCTCTTTGTGGACTTTCCTACTGAAACGTTTAACTAATTGGACGTAAATACCTGCTGGTATTTAAGTTATACCTGCTGGTATTTAATTTATACCTGCTGGTATTTGAGACAGAGCTGGTAGTTTTCCAGACTGGACAGAACAGACACATCTTCCTCTTCACCCTCCTCTCCCTCCTCGTCAAAGACCGAGTCCCTCTCTGACACGACGTCACCGTTGCATTCATCTGCACCGCTCCTGCTTTCTCTCTTTATTTAGAAATATAGAAAATAAGAACCGGAAAAAAAAAATCACCATTTCCTTTCTTTTTTTCCCCTCTAACAGTTATTTGTATCTAGAAACACACCTTTTTAGTTTTTTCCATTTCGAGGCTCTCGTTGATCAGTCGCGCCACCTCGCTCTCCACCCCTTCCTTCTCTCGACCAATCAGAAACCTGAACGTACAAATCACTGTCACTCATTACCCAATCACACGTGTGCAGGTTGTGTTAGGAATCAGCCTCCAACATAGCAGATATGATTTGTCAAAATGTAAAACACAGGAGTTAATAATGAACAATAGACCTGGATAATAGAGGAAGCATGTTTTGTAACAGTGATTCAGTTCCATTAAGTGTCACGGTAATGGTGCCCCAACATCATCAATACAGACTGTAATATTCTTTAAATGTTTGCCTATAGATGTTCATGTACACTTGTGATTTTTGAGAAAGACGTGTGTTCATAAATATGAAACAGAAATAAAAACTAATCTAAAAATCCTCTGAAGGAGCCTCACTGGGTGAACTGATCTATGTTCTGTATGGGTTTTTACTGCTATATATGAAATATTAAAGGGTTCTGACATTTATTTCCTGACTACATTTTGAATTTAAATCAACTGTCACATTATGCATCTGGCACATTTGATGCTCATCTGACAGAAATGATAAAACAGTACGCTGAAGCAAAACAATAAGGAGATGTTTTGTCAGTCATCAAATTTTAGTAGATGTTGCTTTTAAATGAAAATTCTTAAGCTTTGTCAATTTTTTATAAACTCTTATGATTAAATGCATTGGAAAAAGCCTTTTTTTCCTTAGTGTCTATCTACTGGGATAACAGGACAAATTTTATATATATGCTCAGTGTAAGGATAACTCTGTTCCTTGTCTGTTTATTTGCAGGATGATTTTAAAAAGTAAAATATATCAGGATGAGAAGGAGGAGGAAAAGCTTTTCTTCTCCATCTCAGCAGCGCTGTTTCATCTATAAATAACTTCCCTTCTGTGAGGAGCTATTAGAAGTCTTAGATGATGCTACCATTTATCTTTTGGACAATTTTTAGATCGACTCATCAGATTTATTCTAAAACGAGTTCTCAAGAACATATGCTCCATTTTGCTATGAAAACAGAGCAGAGAAACAATCTTATATAAATGAAGAACAAAGAAAGTAAAAGCAGCATCTCACCTAACGAGACCAGACGTGTTCTTGAGGACTGTAGCTGCAAACAGCTGGGAAACTCCAACCAAGCTCACACTGTCCACCTCCACTATCTGATCGTTCACCTGAATCCTAACAGGAACACACAAACAAAAAAAACCTTCAAGCTGTTGTTTTTAACCTTCATCACCTGATGTGGACTCAGACCTTCCATCCTTCTGCGTTGCTCCTCCTTCAGTGACAGACTTGACGAAGATTCCCAGTTTCTCCAGTCCCTGATCGGCCCCTACACCCATTCCGATGATGCTGATGCCCAGTCCGTCCTCTCCTACAACCAAGGAACAGCTCATGAACTGGGTCTGAATTTGACATGTATACATGATAGACGTCAAAACAGACCTTTTTCTATCTCCACTGGAAAAACGTTCATCCTCTCCACCCTCTTCTCCAGCTCAAACTCAGCTGAGGCGGACACAGGGTCGATGTCCTCATTGTGTCGGTCATACTCCGCGTTGGAGAACGTCCTGTACACCTGAAAGATACAATTTAACATACAATTAAAAGGCCCCTGCAGTGGATTCAGCTTAGACAAACACATAAAGAAATTAGGCCTCTTTTATTTCATTCATATTTAATAAATGAGCGAAGTGCAAAGAGAACCATCTGCTGCTATTGACACTACAAGACACTGTTTATGCCTGGAAATCTGTCAGTGACAGTGTGAGAGGCGAGAGACTCAGGAAGTGTAAAGAGCATATGCTGCTGGCCTAATTATAAGGATTGCTAAAAACATTTTTATGAAATCTAAGTGATACTACTGACTACTACTACAGCACGTTTTGGGTAATATCCAGATTAAAACTATAAATAGATTTTTTTTCATGTTTGAAAGACAGCTCTGAGAATAATGCTGTCATATGAAGCATAGACTCTTTTCTCCTCCCCTAACAGATTAAAACATGACTGTGTTACACAGACACAAGCAGCTACTGGAACTGACAGTCACACATTTCATCTCCTTACAGAAACACAATCCTGTAGCAAAACATATCCTCTGTAATACATTTTTCATGATAATTTTACCTTGATTGATGCCGAGGAGAACCTGACCCTCCTCTTCGCAGCTTCTGACGCCTCCTCATCCTGATTGTCCAGTTCAGGCACACCAGGAATTTCCTCATATTCTCCTACAAGTTGATTATCCCTCTGCAGGGAGCCTTCCTGCTCCCGTCTTAGAGGTCCTGAAAGCTCTGGATGAGACTGGGAGTCCTGCTCATACACGAAAGCTTTGTTCTCAATCCCACAGATTACCTTTTGGTCCTCTTTGCCTCCTCCAACATAATCCGTTCCATCTCTACCTCCTTTAGATGCCACATGTTTCACCTCGGTGACAAACTCCTCCAGCAGCTCTGATGTTCCCTTATCTCTCACACTTCTTTCTGGTCTTCTTTCCATTTGACTCATCCTGGATTCATGCTCTCCATTTTCACCTTTCACCTGACCTTCAACCTCTTTGTCAGCATTTATCTCAACGGCACTTTCTCCTAATCCAGCATCTGTCTTTTTCTCCATGTTGTCTGGTTCTTTTGTTGACTTTGTATCTCGTGCAGTGAAGTATCTGTTCTGCTCCTCCCTTTCACCCTCCCATTGTTCGTTCATCTGCTGATATTTGTCTCTTTTGCCTTTCTGAGTTATCCTGTTTCTTTGAACGTTCTCGGATAAATCCTGGTGTTCTGAGGAAGTGATCGGCCCAACCTCTGCTCCTCTGATTTTCACACCATCTCCCAGCGGATAAAGAAGCCCTGGCATCTCCTCACTGGCCTCCTCAAAGACCTCATCTGTTAGGGACTCTTTGTTTTCTCTTGCCTCTTTGTTCTGATGCATTTCCATCGCACTGTTAAGCCACTGTTTGTCCCCCTTCCAGACCTTCTCTTCTTCATTCTCATCACTCTCTGATGAATCATTCTTCACAGTGACAAGTTCTGCCCTCAGTGTTTCCTCAGAAGACAAGCAGGGGTTAAGAGCCGCTCGTTTTCCACTCTTGACCTCCGTTTTCAACTTTGCAGCTTTATTACATCTGTCATGTGCTTTACCAGGGCCATTCAGTGCAGGAGATTTAGGGAACCATGTCAGCGACGCCACTGGAGGACGCATCAGCGAGGAAACATTTATGATGTGGTTTATGGATGTGTCTTTATCTAACCCATCCTTGTTTATGCACTCCCTTTTCCAATCCGCAGCCCCCTTGCCTAATCTGAGAGGCTTTAAAACCTGCCCTGCAGAACTTCCACCCTCCATCATCTTGGTCTCAAACAATTTTCGAGTCACAGAAAACTTCTGAGCCAGAGCAACTCTGTCAATATCTGATATTTCCTCTGCTCTGGAGGGTTTGTCTTGAAGTGCCATTTCTATTGAAGAAACACTGGTCAAACTGCTCATAGCAGACGAGGAACTGATGGCTGAATGTCTGGACCCAGAAAAAGGTGAACTGTGGAGGTGGAAGCTATGATTAGTGGGGAGAAGAAGAGGTGTGGAGCCAGAACTTGGGGTTGGAGCACCATCTTGCTTTGACTGCTGGCTGTCCATTTGAAGAAAAATGTTCTCTCTGATCTTGGTTCCTCTGCTGCTTTGGACCCAGCCTCGGCTGCTTGGGCTGCCACTGGTGCTCGGTGTTAAGGAATCTGACAGGTTGGATAGCAGCTTGTTTGGGTGCATAGCAGAAGCCAGGGTGGAAGCTGCAGCTTTGGTTTTTGGCTGTAGACTAACCCCAGTGTCAAATGAGCATTTGATGGCATGAAAATCAGATTTGTACGTTATCCTGTGAGGTGAGGCACTTCGGCCTTTATTATCTGGCCGCATCATCTTGAAGTCTTTAATAAAAACTGTGGAAAATCTGTGAAAGAGGCTTTTTATTGTTGAAGAAAAGCACATGGGCAAGAGCTGAACAGGTAGGTAGTTTTTAAGGGTCTGCTGATACAATGGAATGGTTGCATTAAGGTAAGAAGTGCTGTTTTATAAAGGTTTATGGCATATGTCAGGTAACTTTTGGCAGCAAAGAGAAGCTAGTGGCTAAAAGGTCCTTGGGTTCAGATTATTCGATTCCCCAAAACCACCTATTTAATTCTGAAAGACAAAATAAGGAAAACTAAATTAAGGTTAAGTGGTAAACATGATCAAGTTAATAAATTGCCTAGCTAATTAAAAAAAAAAGACAAAAAGTTAGTGTACAGCACACACTCTTAACAATTAGAATAACAATTCTTACAGAGACAAAATAATAAACTCATTTGTCAGAACTCACTGTGCAGGTGGAGGTTTTCCAGCCGTCAGAACCGCGAGAAACCCCCAAACTGAGCAGGTGGGCAGGTATTCACAATTATTACCTCGCTCTCAGCCTAGTTGGCACAAATGTGACGTTAACGTACGGTCGGAAATTAGACAATTAACGACACAGAAACCTATGTGGGCTAACAATTTAAATGCGATTTAACACCACTCTTGTATGTTGACAGTCAATGTAATGTTACTGTTCTGTTGTTAGGCTTTATGTGTCAGAGGAGAATCCAAAGCTACCATTAGACAATAGGTTGTTGTTTATCCAACTCGCTAAGTTGATTAGCAAAATTACCCTTAATTTAAACTCTTGACTCGTTTTCGTTTGCTTTCCTTTAAAGTCGACAAGATAAAAGACCGCGAGACGTCTCTGCTTTTTCACACAATTTTTAAAGCGATTCACTTCCGGCACGTTAAACAAAATTTTTAATTCGCGATTTTACGACGGTACGTGAATGCAGCAAAGCTCTCCAACCTGATTGAAGCGCGCGCGCGCGCAGTTCAGAGAGTAAAAACTACTTTTTACGTTAAAAAGTAAGATATTTTCTTACTCTTTTCTCGATATTTCTGTCATTACGGAGTTGTCTGCTTGCAGTCAGTCGGTGGGCACGGCTCCCTCGCTGAGATAAATACAAACAGATGGCGACTCATGTCTTTAAATACTGTAAATGGATTATCCGCTGGTAATCCTGTGTAAACTACTCCAGTAACTGTGAAACACGCTGCTGAGCGGTACCAACACTGAGACATGTTAGCCTACATTTGTCTTTCGACAGACAGTAACAGCTCTGATGTATTTACGTTTACAAATAAGTTTTATAATGTTGGTCAGTGTTTACTGCAGTCTGTCACAATCCTGGATTACCTAATATTCATTTAATTTGATGCTAATTAAAGCATCTATTAATTCATACACTGCTCTCTTTGCTTTTCTGTGTGTATACAGTGTTGCTAATTTAACATTGAATTCTAAACCTCTATAGAGCATGCAGGTCATTATAAATCCACTTACCTTTGCCTGTTTCTTTACTTGTAGAAACCAGTAGGCCCTATCACTGTAAGCAGCTCATTCAGGTGAGTGCAGTCAGCCAGATCTCCCACTATCAGTCTGTGTGTGATGCTAGCTGCAGCACCTGCTGGTTTGTGTCTCTGCCTACCTGTGTGTGAGTGTGAGATGGCAGTGGGTGAGTTGGTGCTAAATTGTGTTACTGGTAAACCAGGCTGGACTGGACTCCGCTGGACGGGACTGATCCAGGCAGAGCCAGAGAGTGGTTCTGTCTGATGTGACCTGGATCTGACTGGAGACCATTGTCCCATGTGGTGCAGGGACCTACTTGATATAAATACTGGCCAATCACAAAAGCCTCTTTCTGAATGAGGCTAACCTAGAGAGGGAGGGGAAGGAGAGATAGTGAATTAAAGTAGAGATGGGGAAATCGAGGGAATAATGTTGGGGTGGGTGGGTGGCATAATAAATTTAGAAAGGTAGGAGTACAAGAAATGGAGCCAGAGCAGACAAAGTCCCAAACTTAATGAAAGGACAAGAATGAAAAGATAAGGGGAATATAATCTGTATAAAACCACACAGGTAAAAAGTACATTCACAATGTTGGTAATAACATTTACCTTATTTATGATGAATTGCAAAACGAAAAAGGAGGGAAATTTGTATTTGCTGTCACAAGTTACTACCGGTATAGACTGTGGAACTCTCCTCCTGAGCTTGAGATCAGTGGACCTGCTAAAGATCTCTTAAAAAGCAGCTCAGAACACACCTTTTCAAACTTTCATTTACTTGACTTCCTGTGCAGTTACTTAGCTTCTTCTCCTACTTGTATTTATTTAGTTATCTGTTTATTTATGTCTAACTTGTTTGATTGTAAAGCACCTTGTGACTTATGTATTAAGGTATAATACAAATTAACATTACTTACTTAGAGCATTAACCTTTACCAGGTCACCTTGACTTTAAAAAGTTTATGTTCCTCCCTCCTCTGCTTCATGTTTATCTTTATTTCCAGTTTTGTTTTCTCTATAGCAGTCATATCTACACCCTGAGAGCCTCTGATCATAAAACTGTTTAGCTTTTTATTTTGTAGACTGCATCAAGCTGCTGTCTCACTGTTGAAGCTTTACAATACGCCTTTTAGACTTTTCTTAAGACAAATTTTCACTGACTGATTATTGCCTCCATTTAAAGACAGCACACACACATCCACATGTTTTCCTTCCTGTATTGTTTTTATTGATTAAACTCTGACACATTTAATTTAAAACAGATGCTATACACTATTGTTATAATGATTAACATTAAACTTTTTATCCAGAAACATCACACATTTAGTGTTGCATCTCTATAGCTATACCGCCAGGGGGCGCGCACAACACATTTCATTCAGCACACATCTCAATAGATTATTTCAAACATGATAAATTAGGATTCTTGTGCAGAAAATATGAATAAATCTCGATGTAATAATCCACCAACTACAACTTTACTAAAGCTTCTAAAGTTTTCCATTTATTTCAGTTTCTTGTGCTTCAAAAAGAGTACTATTTTTAACTGAATGATGGTGCAATATGTGCAGTCAACCGTATTGAGAGATTCCTGCACTCACAGGGGATTGGCGTTCAGTTTCCTGACCCACAGCTGGGTTAAACCCACGAGATGACAGTTTATATAAGCAGTGCACACTGTTGTTCAATGTTGCTGTGAATAAGTTTGATTTGTGCCTGCAGTGGCAGCTTTATTTTACAGCTCAGACCCAGACATATATCTTCACGCTGTGATGCTGCCACTTTGTGTCTCGATGTGTAAACTGCACATGTATCAGCAGCCTCAGAGATAATATGTGTAGATAAAAGTGTAACTGTTTAGATTCATTTTACATCAGGAATCAATACAATAAAACGGTTTATTTTTCGATTTTGAAAAAGGCTTGTTGTTGATCCTTTTTGTGTTTTTGTCATGTAATCTAATAAAGTACTTATTTATTTGTGAAAATCAATGATTTATTTTGTATTTTATGCAGTTTTAGTTCAGGCTACTCTACATTTTACATAAGAAACATTTTAAAAGTGGAACATCTGGCGCTGACACGCGCGTTATTGTAACGCAGTGGTGAAAATGTGCTTAATCACCCTCCAGTGTTACAGCCATGCGTGTTGAAGTGCCATTTTCAAACAGATGCAGTAAGGCAGGCATAAATACACCACACACACACACACACACACACACACACACACACACACACACACACACACACACACACACACACACACACACACACACACACACAGCTGTAACAGGTGTATACATTCACACGTTGTAATGCACTTGATGCACTGAACTAATAACCTCAGTGTTGTCAGTCCGCCAGATCAGGAGTCAGGAGTTTGTGATGCAGCAGTAGCTGTCCTCTGTCCCTCATGTCTCATTCATCATGTTAAAAACAAGTCATGTCCTCCACCAGTCACCTGACCTCACATGTTTTTCCAGTTTAAACACTCACTATGGAGTCCACCTTAAGTTTTTACTGTTCCTTTACTTCATCATCACCCTGTTTCTTAAAATGCACACACACTTTGGACCTGTCTTTCTCTCATCTTTCTGCATCCTCTTATCTTTTTAGCTTAAAGAAAACTTGTGACACACACATCTTCATTTGAGCACTTTCATACAACCCAGTTTCTTTCGAGGCATCCTTTTAAGGCACCTCAGAGCAATTCTCATTTGGACACATCAAAGCTGCAGACTTCAGAAAGCAGCGCTCACATGCAGATTATTTATGCCATCTTGCCTCTCATAGCTCAGTAAACACTTGATTTGTCTCCTTGCCTCTTTTGTCATTCTTCATGGTCTTTATTGTTTTTGATTGTTGCCAAAACTAGAAAACCTGCAAGATAGTGTTTAGTCATGGGCTGATGTGTACTTATAAAAGGTCTTGTACTACAGTATTTTTTAATATTGCGATACAGCTAAAGATTTAATTGAGTCCATATTTCTTTTTTTTTTTTTTTAAGCATTTTTATTAGATTTTTGGATGTTTGTTTCATGGATTAGATCCCTCACTCCCTATAATGCATTACTTCTAAATCTTCCTTCATTCAGCTGTTGCCTCAGCATTCATGCTGCTTTATTGCAATGCTTAAATGTGAAATGACAGGGTGGTGGGAGAGGGGTGCTCATTATGATGTAGTAGCTTGTGACATCCATGAAGGATGAAGGCATCAACCATGGGCCAAACCCTATCTATCCCTCTCTCTTTCACAGGCTGCAACTTCAGACTGTTCATCAGAAGAAGACACACATAGCTTAGGTTTAAACACTCTAAATAATAATAATAATGATGATGAAGCTCATTTTACTGCTCTGTTCTAACTTATAAATTTGAGCAATATCTATAAATGAAAGTATTAAAAAAGCAAAACCAGAAGACATCTGTGATGGAACAAATACCCTAACAGATGTTTTTCCTCCTTTAGGTGGAGATGATCTGTCCTCTTAAAGCCGGCGGTCGGACTGATGGTGTTTTCATCTGCATGTGAGGATGAAGCCAGCAGCCTGTAGCGGAGGGGCGGGGCGGAGAGGGGAGGGGGCGCAGCCGTGGCTCACGTTCATTAACGACCACCGACAACCGGGAAGCCTCCTCCGGTAGCATCACAGCGACACGCAGCCGGGGAAGATGGTCGCAGTGCAGCCGTCCCTCAGCTCGTCTCCGTCGGCGGAGTGGATCTGCTGTCTGGATAAAAGGTGGGTGACGGCCACGCTGTCGCATCCCGGTCCTTCCATCCTCTCATTCATTGGTGATTAATCGGAACCGGCGATCGCCGCATGTGCAGCGCCGCTGATCAGCCATAGTCCTCGTTTTTAAATATGTTCGTCCCCTCCCGTGAATTGTGTCTGTACTGAATTCAAACCAGGAACACGCACTGTCACTAAAACCATCCCGTTTTTGTCTGTTCGGTCACCAAGGCGGCGGTGGCCTCCAGGTTACTGCACTGTATGGGCTGCGATGGATGGATGGATCAGAACCACATGGTTTATGTCTGGCTGTCCAGACCAAATAGCCATGCATAATTAAAATACAACTGTAGTGGCACGTGTGGCAGTGAATCTGAAATTAGAGGCACCTTATTTTGTAATATCTCAGGCTTTTCCACAGTGCTGCATGCTACCAGGCTGTCTGATCTGACTGGAAAAATTAAACCAGGCAGTCAGTTTATGATGTGACTCATTCCTTCTAGAATATAAAAGATTTACATGAACATGAGGAGCGTGTTGTATTAATGACTGTTTATGATAGGCAAACAATGATCTATAAGACATGCACCCCATAGCTCCAACACCCACACACACTGTGCACACCTCTCTTGACACATCACGTTACCATGGGCAACCTGAAGCTACCATCTTGTCCTCTGGTCCACATCTGGAACGAGACCAGCTGCAGGATGGAGTGTGCAGACATCATAAGTAGTCATATTCACTTTCATTACTGGTAAATTTGATAACTACTTCCTTAAGTAATCTTTTGAGTATTTTAGAAATTGTCTTTTAATTTAGTACTTTTTGTTCAACCAACTTTAAAAACTACTTAAATATACATCTGGGGAGCTGAAATCCAATTCTTCAGCCACTGTTTCTTTAAAATGATTGCTAATCTGTTTACTCTGTTTTGGTCTGCTTATTTCAGCTATTGGATAGTTTGTTGCTAGAATAAGGAGAGTTTGGTCAAAGAGGCGTGATTCTTATTGCAGCCTGATGATGAAAACAGGACCGTTAAACCACGATGGTGCAATGCTGTATATCTTGATCTAAACGCCGCCGTTCTGCAGCAGAAGGTGGGAGTCAGTATTGACAGGACGGACAGGACGGGATCTTATTGTGGAGCACTCAGCGCTCTTCAGCTATCCACCTCTTATCCAATCAATGACCAGCACCAGGAGTGTGTGTGTGTTTGAGAGCTTTCTCCTACACTAAATTGTTGACATAAAGAAAAGGGTGAACGATGAGAGGACGAAAGTTAAATTAAAGTGTTGACTGTTATTAATTTAGTGTTCACGAAGTTGTATCGTCACTGTAGTAGAGTAGATAGTTAAATGGTCTGCTAGTTAATATTCAGCGTCTTTAGCAGGATCTCAGGTTGACAGTGGTGATGATGACGTGTACTTAAGTAGCTTCATTCATACAAATAAAGAGTCTTTGTTCTTTCCGTTACACCAGTGTAGTAATACTCCATCAGAGGAAGCATGTTGGTCATAAAACTGACACTAGTCAACTTATGATTTATTTATCTGGAAACAGTAAAAATTCACCAGACGGATTTTCCTAAAACAGTCTGCAGAACCTTCTGGTGTCTCTCAGTTTTCTGTTCAGTGTGCACTGCTCAATTTGTAAATCCTGTGTGTGTGTGCTGCCATCATTTGTGGTTGAAAGCTGAGATCTCTGCTGACATTAGCATTGGGAGGAAAGAGACGTTCAGATAGAATGGCAGGGTGGGGGTGGGGGTGGGGGGTGTCTGGAAGAAGAGTGATGCAAGGTGAACACCTCTCAGGTCACATTCACATCACACCACGAGGGACTCCGATTCCTCTGGACAGGAAGGGCCCAGAAAAGAACAAATCAGGAGGATTTTATCAGGAGTTCATAACAGATTTAACAGCTTCATTGATGACAAACAGATGAAGGGTGATGCTGCTCGTCTCTTTTTGTTATAATGTGTAGGAGTCCTTATGTCTGAGCCATTAACCCAGTCTACTCTGGAATATGATGCTCTGTCTGAGCACCAGAGGCCAGCATCCAGGCAGGAGGTGGAGGATGAGTCAGAGACTAAAAACGGCAGGGAGAAACAAAGACATCCAGCTGTAATTGGGCAGATGTTTTGCTGCCAGGTACAGAGAACCATCCACAGCTCAGGGACACAAACACACTGCAGTATATTTCTGTATTTATATGCCTGTCAGAGATGGACGACATTCATTGCGCCTTTAATAAGGAGACAGTAAGGAGGTTATTATGTGAGTGGTGCTTAATGGATAGATGGAATCCATGCCAGTAATTTGCAAGATGCAAATTTCTTGCTTACTGAACAAAAGAGCCATTTACTCTGTTCTGTCTTGCCAATCATGTACTGAGAAAAACACACAAGTATTAAGGGACAGAGGAAAATAGATGGAGAATAGAGAAATGTGTAGCTTATGCAGACAAAGACGAGGAGAGCTGGGGGCGAGAGACGATGGAGGAGCTGGAAGAGGAGAGGGGATAGGCAGTCTCTCATCTGTGAAGGAAGGATCTCTCAGTGCATTAGCTCTTCTGAAACACACACACACACACACATGCAAAGATGAGTCACTAGCAAAGAGAAAATAAGTGAATGAGCGCTTCTAACTGCAGCGTGTTTTCCTGTGAGACGCTTTGGCGCCGTCGTTTTTGTTCCTACCACGTCGTAGAGCAGAAGGTTTAATCTGTCAGATCTCACTTCTGTGTGTTCTCGCGTCTGCGCACCCTCATAGATTTCCAACAACTTAATTGTGGGTGCGCTCAGCGAGATTAGAAACGTATTAGAAATAGCACCAGAACAAGATCTTACATCCACACCCAGTGGGGGGCCTGTGTAGGGAGAAATGGCGCCTGCAGCTCTTTTTTGGTATAGCTCAGATACAAGGCAGAACAATGAAGCCAGCATGCCCTCTCACATACACACACACACACACAAGATGCACATACACACAAACAGGAAATGATAGCACAGTAATCTTTTTGCTGCCGTTTAGCTTAAAGGACATTTCTGCACATTTTTTTAATGTTTTAGGTCATTGACTGCTAATTGCATTTTTTCCACATTAGGCTGTAGCGAATCAGAGAAGAAGCTTTAATCTCAAAATGAATTGCACTTCCATAACCAAGTCTTTATAGTTAGTTTATACCGTTAAATGTGTATCTTTCTTTGTCCAGGCCTTCAGAGCGCTCAGGGGAGGACGTGGACATAATTCTGACCAGACTGAGAGAGGTCAAGACCTTCCAGAGATTTCCACCTCCACTCCTACTACAGATCTGTGCCTGCGCTTTCTACGAATGTCTGGAGAAAGGCATCACGTGTATGTCGTGTTTACAGTCAAACATACCATCCTGTTAGATCCTAAAGTCATCGTGTTACATTCTGTCTGAGGAGCTACAAGCTTTCAGCTAAAATTTGTTGTTTGTAGTTGAAGTAGTCATAAAAGTCCTGACAAACTGTAGATTTATTCATCAGTTTAGATGTGAAAAGTTAGGCTTTTCTCTCTAATCCAACACCAACCAACAACACGTTACAGGCAGACACATCCTCCTCTCAAAAGTCCCTTTGCCACCATAACTTATTGCAATATTGATTTTCTTGCAAGTTTACCTTTGTTTATAGGTTAAAAAAGTAATTTATATAGTTAAAAGAAATAAAACGGTTCTGATTTATCAGTCAATTTTCCCTGTCAGAACACAGCAGGAAACACTCAGGAATAAAGAGTCAGAACAGATCCAGGCTCAGTTTGCGACGCTGGCCGCTGCTGGTGGACGACTGTGTTGATCTTGACGAGCGGCTGTCATATGTGGCTGACCTGGCTGGAGGCGAACTGCAACTGTTCCAGTTGTTATTTCGCTGCTTCAGATGCACAGTTGTGGAATGATTGACATTTATATGCATGGCTGGGTTTTTTCTGCAAAGATCAGCCTGAAGCAGACCAGTGACTAGTCTGGTCAGCTATGAACGTGTGAGAATTATTTAATTTCAGGTTTTTAAATATTTTTGGACAATGCATCGTTTAATAGTGGCCATATCAGTGATGTAGGATGGTTATAAACAACATTTAGCAATTTAGAAAATTTGACAAATGTAAACAAAAATAAGTACAAACTATAAGTGGTACTATATTATAAATTCATGCAATGAGAAATGTGAGTGCAATGAGGGAACTGTTTTAATTGAAGCGTCTAATGCAAATTACTGTCTGCAGTGTTTCGACAGGGGGACATTGGCACCAGTTGGTATGCTGTGCTTTCTGGCTCTCTGGATGTCAAAGTGTCAGAAACAGCCAATCATCAGGTAGGACAGTGCTCTGACTTTTATATAAATAAATGATTGCTATTACTAAGTAAATGACTTCTGATTTCATTTTATTATTCTCAAGCTAAACGTCGTTTTAGTGTTAATTTTCTCTGTCCTCCATTGGGCTGTTTCTGTCTTCAGCTCGGCGGTTCTACATGTTGCAGAGCTGGTCTTGTTTCCTCAATGCTGACATTGTTGTTGTACAACAGTTCACATCTCCTTGCTTCAGTATGCAGGAGCAAAGCTGCTGCAGCAGAGGAAACAAATCCTCTGAGGGTTCCTGATACACTGAATGTCCTTTGAGCAACGGTGTAAAAATAGGGTTATACTGTACACACAGAGGAGAAGAATGACACGTGGGAGGAGAAGGACTGACGATCCATTTCAAGTGAAAAACAAAGAAACGAAGCTCCTTAGTTGTGATTTGCCCTTTTCATGGATGAAACCCTGAAATGCCACTGGTGGCCTAGATTTGTGGCTATATTTGAAATGTCAGTATGGACAGCTGAAAAGGTTTTTATAGCTCAAAGAGCGTTTGTCTAAACCAGTAGACAGTGTGGGTAATTGTGTGGATGTATCCTATTCTGTTACATCCAACACTTTTACAACAGAATATGTTCATGAATTTCACTTTTTTTGTTGCTGCAGTGTTTTTTTCAGCTGTGTCCACATTTATGAAGATAACCTTCCACTTACTGCTGTAATATTTCACCATAAAGTGATCATTTTGTCTTGTGTGTGTATGTGCATGCAGGATGCAGTCACTATCTGCACTCTGGGGATCGGGACGGCCTTCGGGGAGTCCATCCTGGACAACACTCCTCGTCATGCTACCATTGTCAGCAGAGAGACCAGCGAGCTGCTTCGGATTGAGCAGAGGGAGTTTAAAACCCTCTGGGAGGTGAGATAGTTGGAAAAAAGGAAAAAAAATTTGGCATTTCTCTTTTTTATACATTTTTTTTGAATATGCATTTTTCAAACAACCTTTTGTTGCAGTTGTGCTTTTACCCACAAGAGGGCTGTCCACCATTAAAGTGCTTTTGATTATTCTATTAGATTCACACCTCAGGCAACTCAACAGTGAGCTATTTTAGAAACACACAGAGAGAGAGAGAGCAGCTTGTTTGTTTGTCACTGCGTTGCTTCTGCATCATAACTGATGGTTATTGTTGTGTAATGTGACACTGTACAGCATTTACAAGAAACGATGCTCATAACAATTGGACCAAGTGCCACTTATGTGCAATATGAGCACAACTAGCAGTAATTCATTTAATGAGGCTCAAAACTGAAACATGTTTCATGCTAGTTGTTCAAATCCGAGGGGCAAGAACCAGTAGAAGGTCACCCGACTGTATTCCAAATAGTCTGGGTTATATTTTTTGTAAAGGGTTAATGAAGTTGAGGTACTATGATTCAGCAACAGAATAAAACACAAATAATATTTTTCTGTTATGGGAAATATGGTAAGCTGTTTTAATGAATTGATTATATATTAGGGTTTATATTTATTGTGTGAAGAAAACTGAATTTTTCCTGTTAATTAACCCAAAAACCCCAAAATGTCTATAAACATAATTTAAAAAAGAAAACAGCAAATGTATAGGATAAACTACTGGAGTACAAGAAAAAATATCTACATACTTTTACAATTTTGAGGATATTTGCAGGTGCTATTCTGAGCAACTGTGATTTGTAAGTAATAGAAAATGCATTAGAAAATCGGCACAGTCAGCTTAATTATTGATCGGCACTCCTGAAACTCAACTGGATTTCATTTTGGTCTGCAAGTTTTTACTTTCAGAATCATTTTTTATTCAGAAATTTTTTTATATATTGGAATTGGTCAAAATCTGTATTAGCAGGTCTCAAGAACTGGAGCATTTTTTTTGTAAATACTTTCATAGTTCAGCTTGTGTTTTTAAGCATGAAACATGACATTTTAAACAGACGATATGCCATGTTCAGATTACAACATCTAGTCAGCATGCATGTGATGCTGCATACAGATGAATTGAACTAGATTCTAGCAGCAGTAATATTGTTTTTTGATAGAGGTTTGTTTTTTAGACCTGGTTTTGTTCTAGCTGCTCTCTGAGGACCTTTCTATGTTATTGTTACTGACTCCATTCAGAGAGATGGTTGTAGCAGACTGGTAGACTCTTTTGATGTAGCTCCTTAATTAGCACCCAGCAACTCATCATTCTGTGTCAGTGCAGCCAAAGGTTCCCATTTTCTAAGGGATTAAAAAGTTTTTCTTTTTCACAAACACTGTTTTTATATTTTCATCCTTTGATTTCTCCTCATAGTTGTTGAAGTTTCCTGCTCAAAACCACAGATTAAAATAAGTTTACATTAAAACATAACAATAACCTGAGATAAGTGATTAGAGTGACCACTGACCAATCAAACCATCTTCTCCTGCTGGTTCTTTTTGTTCTGCCCCACTGAGTCCATGTTAGGATCTGGATGTTGGGTTGGGAGGTTTCTGCTCATCCAGTGGTGTTGGAGGTTCCTTGAGTCTTTCCTGAGGGTGTGCTGTGCTGCATCAGGGTGCATTAAGGGTGAGGTATGTCAGCTGAGCCTGATCTGGATTCTGTCTGCAGTAATGTTTAGGCAGGTGGAACATTTTCCATTTTACAAGGATGTTGTAAACTTTTAAGATTTTGAGTCCCTCTTGTTTGTAAAAATAAAGGTTTTTATAATAAAAAAATAAAAAATCTTATATGTGGTTGCATTTGAAAAACATCTACATCTAAATGATTTATTTAAAGCTCAAGTAGCAGCACAGACCAGGCTCCTCAGTATTCTACCTGGACGATTAAAAATTGTATTTACGACCACATGGTTTCTCCTTCGTATGCCACAGGGACACAGATAAGACAATAATTGATAGTTGAAGTGTGCATGCTGTTTGATTGGGTTAGTTGTGTGTTTGCTGGTCAACTGAATGCACCCCAGCTCCCTATCAGCTGTCTGTGTTAGGAGAGAGGACACGAAGCAGAAAGCCTAGCCTGAGGTGCTTCTCTTTTCAGTCTTTTCCAGCTCGTGGTAAAAGGCGCTTTGAGTTGTGTAAGTGTGCCAGTGTGCATGGACTAATTTGCGTGCACATGCGTGTGTGTTTTTGGGACTAGAAAGCTACAAGATGAATGCAGGTCTGTGTTTGATGAAAGGATGAAAGAAAAGAAGTGCGGCTCCATGATTGGGGCACCAGGATGAGAAAGTGGGGGGAATTAATGAGAAAAAAACTGGCTTTTTTCTGACAGGTGTGTGCAAACGCCCGTCTGACAATTATTGCTGATGATTGGATGGCCGTATCTGCTCCATCTTTCTGTATTTCGCTTTACTTATTCACCCCTTCACCAGCTCTTTCTCCTGTACTCACTTCCTTTTTCCTCTCCTGCGTCTCCTCTGCTCTTTTGCCCCCACCACTACCTATTCCTCCTCTAGAGTAGCTCAGTCATACAGAGACTCAGATCACCGTGGTAACCTGTGAGAGAAAGTGCTTTTGGCTCTTGGCGTGATCGCAGAGAGGGAGGGCGAGCGAGAGACACAGACAGACACTGGGGCAACTGTGTGAGAGGAAAAGAGGAAGACGGAAGCAGAAAGAAAGGAGGAGAGCAGCTTGTTTGGAGTGGGATGCTATCCGGTGGTGTGAGTGTGTGTGTGTGTGTGAGTCGTAAAGGAGCAGAGGGCAGCTGTCCGGGGTTTCAGTCTCTCCATCGTTAGGCAGCAGAGTGTTACATCAGGTGAGTCTGACTCTTTGGCTGAAACAGCAAAAACTGTAGTTCTGCATTCTGACAAGACACTGGGATATTTGCTGATAGATGTTTTGTTTTATTTCTAAATGAAACTGATAATGTTGGAGTTTTTCCTGCCTATATTTAATCCTGGGAAGTAGCTGTGTGTGTGTGTGTGTGTGTGTGTGTGTGTGTGTGTGTGTGTGTGTGTGTACACAGGGCAGCGTTTGTGTCTTTAGGTCAGACAGATGCTCTCTCTGTTTCCCCGTCAGTATGTGCGTTCCTGGCAGTCCTCAGAAAACATGGGTTGCTTGATAATGACCTCGCAGAGGAGCAGTGGTAAATTCTGTGTATTTCACAAAAAAATTGGGTTAACAGCTGTAAGAACAAGCATCTGGGAAAGCTTAGCAGCTTTACATTGTTAAGTGCAGCTGCTCTTGTGTCTGTATTATAAAATGTTAGTTGTTCTGCATATAAATGATTTGTTTTTGTACAAAAGGCTTTGTTTTAAAGGGGCACTTGAGTTTCTGTGTGCCTTGGGCTGGGAACAAAACATTAAAGGGATCTGATGTTTTATGGAGCGTGTGCTACAGTCAGGTTTCTAAGTTAGTTTCTGTGCTTTAGAGGTGAAAAGACAAACAGTTGTTTTAAAATTCTCTAATTCTACATTTTTTAAACGCGTTTAAAGGCCTCCTCCTGAAAGGTCCATTTATCTCATCTGATTGGTCAAACACTCAATTTTGTTCCCGTCAAATAAAACACAAATGAAAATGTGCGTCAAACTTAAAATCTTCCACAAAATCTAATCTGAGATAATATCATATATGTGTAAAATAAGTTCAATTATGATATTATTATTCATTTTGGTAACTGGAATTGAAAGAAAAATGTTCAGGAGACGCTGTCCTGGTGGCTCACACTCACCCTCCTGTCCTTTTATTTATTCATATAAATCTCAGCTATGATCACCGAATGAAAATAACCGAGGTTCGCTTTGAAATTAGCGGCCGCTGGGCATTGTGGGACGGAATTATTTCCTTTCCTTTCATAACGGATGATCCGGTGCTGCCTGTAGATAATAAAGGAAGCATTTAGGAAACGTGAACAGCTCCTATTCTGACAGTTGCTTGGATACAACCGGCCATTTTGCTAATTTAGGAATCTTCATAACAAGCCTAAAAGAACATTTCACCAGAGACTTCTAGCTCTGTTTAACTGATTTTTCTCATGCTGTGTGAACTGCAGGGATTAAAAGCTAAAATGCTGACTGCAAGGATTTAAAAATCTGATTAATGGAGGTGTAGGTACTTTAAAGGGTGGCTGATGAATATGTGTTGCTTTGCAGAAGTATCGTCAGAGCCTGGCTGGACTTTTGGCTCCACCTTATGGAGCCATGGAGAGCGGATCCAACAATGACAGTAAGTCCATCCATAAATGCACATGAAGGAATTTAAAAACACACTTTATATCAATTATTAGATCTAAGTGTTCAAAATAAATCTGACCGGTAGTTTGATAGAAAATGAATACATCTGTCAGTCTTTAGATATGCAGAAGAGCTGAAACAGGTCTGGGACTCAGAAACTTTGTGGGATGTGTTCTGCTGTTTTAAGAATTCCTAAATTCTTGTTTTCTCCTCAGGACTCACAGACAAAGACAACATGAACTCAGACTCTGCAAACAAAGCTCACAACAAGGTAAACACTTCCTCCAGATTACAGTCTGAGTTCATTCAGGAATTTAAAAATAAACGAAACAGCTCACTGTGACTAGACTGTCTTGTTTTGTTTTGGATTACGGTCTCCCTCTCTATATGGACAGATGTGATCTAAAGCGTACTCTCAAAACGCCCGTCTGTGTTTATTGTGTGCTGCATACTTTCATGTATGTTTGATTGAAGCAGGATGTATTTTAGAGGTACATGTGTTTTCTGAGCAGAGACCACTGATGACTCAGAGCGGTGATGTTTTGTAGTTATGCTAATGCTAGTTAATGCATGCACACTGAAGAAAGATCCCATCTGCCCAAATTAACATGCCTTACTTTGTTGTGTGTGTGTGTGCGTGTGTGTGTGTGTGCAGCTTTCATTTCTCAATTTCTCTAAGATGCAGGTGTTTTCTGTAAAGGATGTTAATACAGTTGGACTGATAAGTGTGGTGTGAATGCTGATCCTTTAACGTGTCAAATGTCATATGTTACTAGTTTATTGTAATAAGAAGGGCATTAAAGTGTAGTTGACCATTCTGTTGTTTGGATTGTGTAGATTCCCTCAGAGAAGCTGAGGAGAGCAGGAAAAGTTCTCCGCAACGCCATCCTGTCCAGAGCGCCCCACATGATACGCGACAGGAAATATCACCTCAAAACCTACAAGTATGTGATTGTCTGAGTTTATTTTGGAGGAATAGTTGTCATTATAACCTTTGTGTTAAAATTACAATACAGCATGTTATGTATATCCGTATAGCATTTGATGTGTGTTTTCCTGTGCGTTGCAGACAGTGCTGTGTCGGCACAGAGCTGGTGGACTGGTTGGTGATGCAGAGCGCCTGTGTGCTCACACGCTCCCATGCTGTTGGGATGTGGCAGGCGCTGCTAGAGGAAGGAGTGCTTAACCATGGTAGATAAAACTAAACTCACTGAAACATCAAAGAGCATGCTGTCAAGTTCAGGTCCATTTTAGTTTAATGGTCAGTTTATCCTCTTCTGCTGTAAAGTAGTTCAGCAAATCCAGAGGCTTCATTTCCTCGTTTTTCCAGGTTTGCAATATTTATTTTTTCAGGATTCAATAAAATTCTCATGACTAAGAACAGGATTTTAGAAGAAAATACAAAATAAAGTCTTACTGCCTCCTAAAACATTTGCATGATTAATGGGGAATTTGTTCTGAAAGACCAAAATGACAGAAGGAGGTTTTTATTGTTGAAGTGTTGATGGAATAAAAAAAAAAAAATTGAGTTAAAGTCTTACTGAAGAAAAGAGTCAATTTCAGGCAAAAACCCCAAACCATTAGAAGACATGTTTCTATTTGTGTGTGTGTCTTTAGTGGACCAGGAGCTGGGCTTCCAGGACAAGTACCTGTTCTATCGGTTTCTTGATGATGAGGAGGAGGACACACCGTTACCTAGTGAGGAGGAGAAGAGAGAGAGCGAGGAAGAGCTGCCAGAGACCATCCTCTTCCTCGCTCAGATCGGCCCTGATGCACTGCTGCGCATGATCCTCAGGAAGTCGTCAGTAACAGTTTGCAGTAACTTACAGAACTATTAATAAAACCCCACTTACAGTGTTGTTACCAAACATCCCAGCTTCAGATCCACTCTTGTAACAGTGATCCTAAATTTTCAAAACTATGGCACTAGTATTTTATTGTAAAACAATGTGATGAAAATTATGAGTTAAACTTTTTTCCATATTATAAAGATATTTATCTTTTTTTTCCTGATGTTACATTTTTTAGGTCTGTAATTTCAACACGCCCAATTAGTTAACATAAATTACTTCTAATTTTGTAGTTTCTTGTTTATATTTAAGACAGTCAATACTTAACCAAATATACTCCAAACTAACATCTATATTTATATCAAACTAGGTCTAGTGAACATCATAAGCTCATCTCCAGTACCTCTACTGTGATAATCCTTAAACTTGCAACTTTGATGTAAATTATTAGTTTGAATGCTGATTCAGCCACTTTCAGAGGTTTTAGCAATTTTTTAAACCGACTTCAACTTTTTCAAAAAGCTTCTACAGGCTTTTATTATTAATTAAGATATTTTTAGTTTTTTTAAAACAAACTTTCTTTCACTTTAAGCTCACTGCACTTAAGACTTTTAGCTTGTTAAGATAATTTTTGAGACATTAATATTAGCAGTTGAGCTCTTCAGCAGGTTCCATCCAATTTCAGCTGATCATTCAGAATTGGCCATTCAAACTTCAAACATGTTTATACATTCCTACACACGTTTACTTTTCTTTACTATGTACTGATTCTTCTACATGCATGTGTATATGTGCATACATACTTTCTCCTCTCTCTCTTTAATGCTAGCTAATTCAGTTCTTCTAATTCCAGCCTTCTATTCTGTTTATTATGATATATTTTTGTTCTTATATATTCATCTGTATTTATGTGTTTATCAGGCCTCTCAGGTTGTAAATGAGAACTGGTTCACTCAAACATTTTACCAGGTTGAATTTATGATATGATGAGTATCAGAATGTGAAATAATACTTGTACAACTTTGTTAGATTTGTAAAAATATCAGTAATTTTGTGGATAAGTAGAGAGTGAGTTTACTCTCATTATCTCCGTGTCTCTGAAGGCCAGGTCAGAGGACAGGTGATGACCTGGAGATCATCTATGATGAGCTGCTTCACATCAAGGCCTTAGCTCACCTCTCCAACACTGTGAGTCACTTATGTTTCTTACCGGGGTGATGTTGGTTCAGAACATACAATCTGTGGTTTTCACCATGTGGAGGAGAATTAAAGTCTGCCAGCTCCTGTTTTGTTGTCATTTTCATCCATTTTTCCCTGAAATAAAATGTATTTTTGTATCTTTATTGGGCTAGATTACTGCAATGCTCAGGTTCCCAACCAGAAAGACCGAATCATCATTTGAACTAGTTTTTAGTCTCTTTGACCTCCATGAACCCTCATGTTAAAACATGGCCAATTCAGTCTAATATTATAGAGTTTAAGTAAATAATTGTTCAGCTACAGGATTCAGATTAATATAATGGAAATGTACAACGTGTGCTATGTGGTATGGGGTCTTATGGATTCTTTATCATTTTTCAGCTGATTCTAAGATTTTAGTTTCTGTTTCTGCAGGTAAAGCGGGAACTGGCCAGCGTCGTGATCTTTGAATCACATGCAAAAGCTGGAACTGTCTGTGAGTTTTCCTTTATAACTGTCTATATATACATATATATCTATGTGTGTGTGTATTTTTTCCTTTTTCTTTATGTTCCAGTATTCAACCAAGGGGAGGAGGGCACATCTTGGTACATCATCCAGAAGGGCTCTGTTAACGTGGTTATTTATGGAAAGGTGTGTGATTTTTCCTGGTTTGTCACATATAGTTGTATTTTTCGCTTCGTTTAAAGATATTTCATGTGTACGTAATGGATTAAACTGATCATGTGTGCATGGAGCAGACCAGCCCTCAGCTCCCTGTGGGGATGGGAAACACCAGCAGTGGAGTTTGGCAAACTCTCCTCAGCTCAGCATGACTCACCACAATGATTAACTGGCTGAAGGGACTGCATGCATACACAAAAATCACACCACACAACTAGAGGACAGACAAACGTCTGGCACACACACTGATCACACATCCACACACACAAATGCACTCTGTGCATGTGAACAGACAAGCACAGATGATTCATCCCTGTCTGCTTTTCTTTAGGGCTTCTGATGACTTTCAAGCCGTCGTCGTGTCTGGGCTAATTTATGTCTCATGGTGTGCTTATCTGTGTGCACTCATGGGTTAATTTGTGTGTACTTCAGGGTGTGGTATGCACGCTTCATGAGGGTGATGACTTTGGGAAGTTAGCCCTGGTTACAGATTCACCTCGTGCTGCCTCCATCGTCCTGAGGGAGGACAACTGCCACTTCCTGCGTGTGGATAAGGAGGACTTTAACAGGATACTCAGGGTGAGCTGATGTTTGAGCATTATGTTGATGGAGCTGTAGAGACACATCAACTTTCTGCATGAGGGTTGTGATGCTGCCTGGGTGTGATGTTTGTCTCCCTCTGCTGACAGACTGGCTGTACTGCATCACTAATGACCTGCTGATGTTCTGCTTGTGTTTGCAGGATGTGGAAGCCAACACGGTGCGTTTAAAAGAGCATGAACAAGTTGTGCTGGTTTTAGAGAAGAGTCCTCGAGCGTCCACTCTAGGAAGCATCAAGTAAGTGATTAGATCAAAATTCTTCCTGGAGGAACACATCAACCCATTCCTATCATTTCACTGCCTGTTTGAGATTTCATTTACAGTTTGATTACTTTTAAATCATTTTGGCTACATAGACTAGATATCAATTAGCCCCATAATCACTTGCATGGCTCCTTCATCTGTTTCAAATTGTGTCTATCAGAGATTCTAGTCTTGACCTGCCTGGGAATACAAAGACTTGATACACAAACAGTACTAAAAGAACACATACTTTACTTGTTTCCTTAAACAATGATTTTTGTTTACCATGTTTTGAATATTACTAGATACACTGTGATATCAGGGACACCAGAGAAGATTCTGGATCACTTCCTGGAGACGATGAGACTGGACATTCATCATAACGAACCAGGTAACTTCAAAAATAAACCCCATAAAATGCAAACATGTAAATGCATGATAATTTTCTCTTAAATACTCCAAGTTACTGACTACAAGACTGTAACGTCAATAGAAAATGTAAATCAGAAACAAAGGAAGCAGGTTAAGTTGTGAAATAAATAGACAGGCTAACAGGAGTTAATGGAGGGATATAATTATAACCATGGTAATCAGTGTGTGGAAGCAGGTGTGTCTGCTTTTGGTGGATGGAAAACGTAAAAAAACCCGATCAGAGCAATTACGTAGGTCTTATATGTAAAATTTGGTCTCTAATATCATATTTAGCTTTTTTTTGCAGATTTCCTAAATGTACATTAAATTAACCTGTTAAAACGTTGTTTTTTGTTCTGTTGTTATTGATTTAGGACCAGGATTTTAATTTTCCTGCAGGTTTATACCCCAGACAAATATAAATTTGACTCCACATGGTTCTAACATTTCATTTTTTAATTATAAATAGACATTTCAGTCATTTTTATGAAAGTGGAAAGGTGTTATTGATCAGTTTGTCACAATCTTTTAAAACATTTTTAGTACAATCCACGTCCCCTCTGACTCTTCCTTCTCACTGTCTGTTTTTCCTTCTCTTCTGTCAGACCCAGCAGTGGATGATTTTGTTCTCATGCAGTGCATCTTCATGCCAAACAGCCAGCTTTGTCCTCTGCTCATGGCACAATATCCTTTAAGTCTTTATTTTCTTTGTGACAAGTAGATGCAGAGTATTTGTCTTGTGGTGAGTTGCATGTAGCAAATGCTTTATGATTTAATAAAATTATATTTGTGGTGCCTGATAATCCTGCTGTGATCAGTCAGGTCTGAAGCTGACATTTTGGATACCACCATCTTTTTGTTCTTTTGTCATCTCAAACTTGTTATTCACCTTTACCCACGGGTGCACCTACCATGCTGCATCTCCTCCGGGCTCTGAACAGGAGAGGCTGGAATGCACGCTCAACAACAAAAGAAGGGTCCTCATCCTGACTCTGCGATGGGCAAACACACACACATACCTGCTACAGGAGGAGCCTGCTGCAGTCTCCTTCCTTGAGGTGAGCAAACCTCGAAATACGAGTCAGTTAGAGAACGTACACAGGTCTGAGCGACCCTTCCTGTCTGTCGCTGCAGGAGCTGTACGGAAGTGCATCGAATGATTCTCGGACACTGAGAGGCCTGAAGGACTTGGTTCCTGACCTTGAGAAAGTGGTGAAATTACAGTATGTCTCAGTTTCTCCAGTTTCTAGTTTCAGTGTGATGTTTTAAGCCATATTCATCGTGTCACTTCTGACTTCTTGTAGCTCAGAGGAGGTCAAATCAACAAAAAGGGTATGTTTAAACTAGTTATCTTATAAAATAATTGTGTATGATTCAAATAAACCTCACTGCATGACTAAGAGCTCCATCGTGATGTCATTTAATTCAACAGAAGACCCTGATACGGCAGTTTAGCAATGGAGACGAAAGGCTTCAGAAAAAACAACCAATCAGGAATCATGATGACAGTAAGTTGTGTGAATGAAAATGGAAATATATACAGTTTTGATGTGAGCATTAACTATTTAATATTGTATAAAATCTACCATCTAACTTATGTGACAGCATAGTCTTTTAGTTTTATTTTAGACATCACAGATGGGTGTCTGCTGTATGTTACGTCTGTGTATTCCAGTGCTCTTTTTGTGTGTGTGCAGTCCTCCTGAAGGTGTACTGTGGCGATCACACCTACACGACAATCAGGATCACAGTGGCAGCAACTGGGAGGGAAGTGATCAGTGCTGTGAGCGACAAACTTGGCACTACTGACGAGCTCCTGCTGGTCCACCTCAGCTCTGCTGCTGGTAAGAAAACTCAAATGTGACTGAGTAATGGCTCTTCATTTAGAAACACGTTCACATGTTTCTTTTCCTGTTACAGAAAAACAGATCCTGAAGCCGAACGATGTGTCAGTGTTTTCTACGTTAAGCATCAACGGGAGGCTTTTTGCCTCTCCTCGAGACCAGCTCGGAGGTCTGGTAAGAGCCCGATGTCTCTGTTTACAAATAGGATGAAATCCAAACAAGAATGGACCAAAAGTTCGGTCTTAAAAAATGTGATTGTGTTTATTTTATCATTTCATGTCTAACAAAAGTTAAATCTGGTTTGTACAGTGGCTTGATTTAAAGTGTTTAATCTGTGAATTTATGCAATCTGTGTGGTACAGACTCCTCTTCCAGACCAGGAGGGTCCCTCTGCAGGCTCAATGTCAACCTTTGAGCTAATGAGCTCCAAAGACCTGGCCTATCAGATGACGATGTTTGACTGGGAGCTCTTCAGCTGTGTGCATGAGGTATAAAACAACAGCAACAGGAGGGTGTATGATGCAAACTAGCTTTTTATTGGACTTTAGGACTTTGCAAACCCCACCATGAATGCTGGACTAAAATCTGTCCCCAGATTTAAACTTATTTCTCCTTTCCCATCTCACAGCATGAGCTGCTCTACCACACGTTCGGCCGCCAGAGCTTTAAAAGAACCACGGCTAATCTGGATTTGTTCCTGAGGAGGTTCAACCAGGTCCAGCTGTGGGTGGTCACTGAAGTCTGCCTCTGCACTCAGCTCAGCAAGAGAGTGCAACTCCTCAAGAAGTTCATTAAGATCGCTGCACAGTGAGTGGGCTCCAGATAGACATGTTCTTAAATACAACAGGAATAATCACTGTATTCTCTTTACTTTATCCTTTTGTTGTTTTGTTTGCAGCTGTCGAGAATTTAAGAACCTCAATTCATTCTTTGCCATCATTATGGGGATGAGCAACCCTGCTGTCAGCAGACTGAGCCAAACATGGGAGGTAAGCTACGTATGAATTATTCTAGTTAAATGAGAAGATTCTCCATAAATGTTTAATGTCACGGAGATTAGAGTTTTCCTTCTTTACTGGCAGAAACTTCCCACCAAGTTTAAGAAGTTTTACGCAGAGTTTGAGAGCATGATGGTAAGTTTTGCTTTGATGTCTATTAAAATAAATGATGAGATAAAAATATGAGACAACAAAAGTAGGACTGTAGCAGGAGATTGATGCTTGGCTTTACAATTAATGTCTTAAAGACTGTTCTTCTGTTTCATGACAGGATCCATCAAGAAACCACCGGTCTTACCGACTTACCGTTACCAAGCTGGAGCCACCAATCATCCCCTTCATGCCTCTTCTTCTCAAAGGTGATGATCGAACATGTGAGAAACAAATGTCAACAGAGAAAAGAGAAAAAGGAATAATTATAAAAAAAACTTGCCAATGTTTATTAAATCTGACCCTAATTGACATATAAACATTATGTCTTTATGTCTTCTCATGTTATAAATAAGGTTTCTGTTAATATTAATGCACACCCGTCACAGGGATCAGGTGACACCATGAACAACACGCCTGAAAGGCTCCAGTTGTCTTTTATTTGCACTAAACCCTCATCTAGCATCAACCGATTGCTTAAGATGTTACAACTTTAGGATTTCTGCTCAATTTCTTTACAGATATTACTTTTACGCATGAAGGCAACAAGACATTCATTGACAGCATGGTCAATTTTGAGAAAATGGTGAGTGTTTTCATTCATCTTAGGAGCAATCAGGCCTTTTTGTGAGACGTGCTTCCTGCCGATTTCCTTCCTTTTGCCAAGCAGTTTCTTTATCTTTTCACACCAGCGCATCATAGCGAACACAATTCGACAAGTGAGGCACTGTCGAAGCCAACCGTTCAGTAAGTCCTCATATCATTTATTAGCACTCTTCCCAAGTCAATGTCCTGTAATTCCTGTCTTCTTGTTGTGACTGATCTCTGCTCCTTTAGATCCAGACATTTGTCAGCCGAATAAGAACCAGGCGGAGGTTCGAGGCTACGTCAGGAAGCTGTGCGTGATTGACAACCAGAGGGCTCTGACGCAGCTCTCCTACAGGCTGGAGCCTCGACGGACATGAACTTCAGATCTTCCACCACCGTCGCCTTCTCTGTGATGTTAGCATAAAAATCCCACACAGAAACACATTTAAATAACTCTTAACAAGTGGACATTTGGTAGCAAATCACAGCAGTGACTTTAGCTCTGCTGTCATGGATCAAGGACTTAAACTGTGCCGTTAAAAGCCTCTTCCCACTGGACAGAAGGAAACTGTTCAGCCGCTCTCGTCGCCGTGTCTCAGCTCCTGGACCGATGGTTTTAACCGTTCTAGTTGTCACTGTTTGGGACCTGTTAGATAGAACTATAATGTATAGAACGTGAACTGATATCCTGCATGACTGAATTACATAGGCTTTGTGTTCTATACAGTGGATTTCTATCAGAGAGTCCTGTACTGTTGTGCTACCCCGAAACGAGTCCTAGTTTACAATGGATGACTGTAACCTGCCTGTTGAGCAAACAGACCAGCTTTTCCACAGGAAAAACTACAAGCTGAAGTGTTGAATGCACAGAAATCTGAGAGTATGTATTTACTTTATAATCTATTCTAATCAAAAATCAAATTCAAATATTTAAAATCAGTATATTTTAACTAGTCCAACACTTTAAAATGAATTGACAGTATTAGTTCAACGCTCTAATAATATTACAAAAGCATTCAAAATGTTCATTGCAGTATTCCTTTTATTTGCAAATACAAATATAAATCATTGTGAATGATGGCAGTGCTTGATTTGATCTGTTCTGAGATCAGCTGACTGATAAAACTGGGGGCTGGTTTGTAGATTTAGAGCATAAAGATATAAATCGATGTTTGAGGAGAACCCTTGTCATATCGAGCAGTTGTGTTCAGTCTGTGTGGTTTTATTTTTGTATACGTAGATCTGGAGTGTGTGTCGTTCACTTTCCTTTGATCTCAGGAGCTTTTGTTGTGATGGTGTGTGAGGCTGGCTTTCCCAAAGCTGCCTGTAAACTGTTTTATGTGTAGTCTGCCTTGTAAATAAAATAAAATCAGATAATTTATCAGCCTTAATGCCTCAGTGATATTTTTCTTATAGAACATAACCAGAGACTCTGCTGCAGCTTCTAGGAGCTGCAGGTTTGATCTGTCTGGTGAACTGTTGTAAAGCCTTTAGTGTGTATTTGATTACTACGAGGAACTGAGAGGCGTCGTAACTTCCACATGCAGTGGTCTCACCTGTCCACATGCAGTGATGTCATCCTGACTACCGCGCTTGATGATGTCAGTGTTCCCGTCTGCCTGAGTAACACTCTGTCCCTGCATGGCTTCTGTTGGTGAGTGTGTGTTTTTATAGCAGCAGAGTGTGTGAGTGAGGTATCTGTGGCAGTCGGTCTAGTGGTTACTAACTGATTTAGTATGTCAGGCACACTATAGACCAGAACTGTGTGTGTGTGTGTGTGTGTGTGTAGAGCTTTATATAGCTACAGTTATCCAGGAAGGAGGAATGCCCTGCATGCCAGTGACCATATTTGTACAGTGTGTCTGCGTAAGGCAGGCTGTACACACTGAACTCAGTCTTAAACATACTTGCTCATCCCTCCTTCATCCTTGAGCCTGCGTGTGTGTGTGTGTGTGTGTGTGTGTGTGTGTGATAGAGAGAGAGAGAGAGTGTTGTAGTTACGCTGAGTCACCACTATCAGGCAATGTAGGACTTGAGAGTGGTGACAGTCGACAGGTCCTGACTCAGGAGAGAAAACTTCTCTCTCTCTTTCCAGCACTTTCTAGTTTCTTCTTCCTGACAATCTGTTCAGCTGACTGACAACATCCACTTCAAACCCTGTGGAGGAAACTATTCTGCTGTGTTTTACCATCACTCTCTCTCTGTGCTGATCCGTGACTTGTAGACTGGTTAGGAGTTAAGCTCTTTTTTTTTAAGAGCTGCGTGTGTTTGAGTGTGTGTGAGCCAGTATGCCATGTCGTCCCCTGGCTCGTCGTTTGTACAGATAAAACATGAGGACTTGCTTTTCTATGAGAACTGTGGAGGAGGCAGCTTTGGGAGCGTCTACAGAGCCCTTTGGATATCCCAGGACAAGGAGGTGGCTGTGAAGAAACTTTTGAAAATCGACAAAGAGGTAAAGGAGGACACACACTCTACACAATCTTTCATTTCTGGGATAAAGATGCACAAATTCTATTTTTGTATCACAGTATGCATTAGTGTTGGCACATCAGAGCTCTGGAATATGTTTTTGAACTTCACAGATTTTTTTATAGCTCAAACCCCCTCCCTCCCTATTGTCTGGCGTTGAACTTGTGTTTATCTTAAACATACTTCTTCTCGTCCCCCTCCCATCTCACTCTGTAGATGAAGCCGTTTTATTTATGCGCAGCTCCCTCTTTTATCCTCCCATTGTGTGTTAGGGTGAGGCCTGCAGTTCTGGACTGAGTCTCCATCAGAGCGACCCAAACTGACCTAAATGTGGCTTCATTTCATGTAAATGACACCGAGGAGCCCTAGAAGTCATGGTCACCTGTGGGAGTATTGGTGTTACAGTTGTAGATGCGTAACGTTTATAGTTGGTGAGGTGAACTCTTATTTTACAGGCTAATAAAAAACGATGTCATGCAACCGAAACCAGACGGGGAAGTGATTTTAATTTGTGGGATGACTGACTTGTCTCACTCCTACTTTCTCACAGCAGCACAAATAGATTCAGGGAGTGCAGGTGTGTGTGTGTGTGTGTGTGTGTGTGTGTGTGTGTGTGTGTGTGTGTGTGTGTGCGTGTGTGTGCGTGTGTGCAGCTCATGACTAGATGCAAGATCATGGATTAGCCTATGAGGAAACTACAGTTTAGGTGGGTTTTTTTATGCATCCTTTTCTGCAACTTCCAGCTTGTTTGTGCAATGAAATAGGGTACGAACTTTATGTAGAAACAAAGAATTACCGTATGTAGACTATTTTTTGCAGTTTTTGTGCAATTTGACTTAAACGATGGATAATTATTGTGTTGCTTGGTAGGAATTATAATCTGAGATGTCAGCTCTGCGGAGTGACCAGTGAGGAAGATCTTTGGAGACTCAGAGTGAATAAAACTCAGCATCACGTCAAGCAGCCTGGACATACTGTTAGAAATAACTTTAATACTAGAAAAGCCTTTAAAAAATTAAAGATTTAGAAACTGTTTTGATAGATTGGGTTTTACTGTCAGTGTCAGAGACTGAACGCCTTCTGATTGAAGTGTTTATATGTCTAAGTTTCTCTTTGTTCTGTTTCTTTCCAGGCAGAGATTCTCAGTGTACTGAGTCATAAGAACATCATAAAGTTTTATGGAGCCGTCCTGGAATCCCCTAACTATGCCATTGTCACAGGTCAGACCCCACACTGTGTGATCATAAGATTTACACATCCTTTCAGATTTTCTCATGTGAACATTGAGCCAAACAGGTTTCTCTTACTGTATAATATTCACTAAATTTAGATGTGGTTTGATTAATAAAAATGGTTCTGAGATGTAAGCTGAGACAAGAAGGGGGTCACAAACTTAAGATGCGCTGTCCAATCATAGAGCTGTACCTAAACTGATGTGTGTATTAGTTTTTTTTTTTGCGTATATGATCCCTGGTGTTGAGTCACACACACACATTAGCACATGCTCTGATAGGCGAGCGGTGTTTATGAGCGTGTTTTGAACCATTCTCTGAACTGGTGTGATGTTTGTAACTGAGACCAGAATGTTTGGATCCTGGTTGTATGGTTCAGTTGAAGTACTGACTCATCACTCAGTAGTTCTGAGTATTTCCAGCAGAGTATTCAGCAGAGCTTCTGAATCTGTGTCTAGTTCAAACCAAAGTATATGAATATGATATTAGTTAGAATCACAGGAGCTCATCTCTGTCCGCTGCAATGACCTGTAGCAATGATATACGTCTTATTTTATATTCTAATGTATTACTTTTTCATATTTAGTCAGTAATATACACAGCCATTAAAAATGAACATTCTTCCACTCAGTTCATTTGAATTAATTTAATGTTTCAACTGGTTATAAAAGCTACCTCTGATGAAACTTCCTCTCTGCTTTCACTTGTTTTGTTTTATCAGATTAATTCTCACATTATCTGTAAATAATCAGATTTAATGGATAAAACTCTGAATGAACTTCACTTAATTAAAGGTGGTTTTATTTGTATTTAACCTCATCTGCATAGAAAGTGTTGCTGAGATAAATTCATTGCTTTTTGTTCATCTAGAAAACTATTGCACCTTTTGTGTGTGTGTGTGTGTGTGTGTGTGTGTGTGTGTGTGTGTGTGTGTGTGTGTGTGTGTGTGTGTGTGTGTGTTACCTTGCAGAATACGCTAGCGACGGGTCTCTGTATGAGTACCTGTCCAGTGAGCAGAGTGAGGAGATGGACATGGAGCAGATCATGACGTGGGCCATACAGATAGCCAAAGGTACACCTAAAGGGATGGTTTTATTTATTCATTACATTTAAAACATTTCAGTTTATTCACAGGTTATTACATACGAAAAGGAAATGCTCAATTTTATTTGATTTTATTCTGTTTTTGGTGTATTTTGGTATTTTTGGTCTGTTTTCAATGCTAACAAGCAAAAACTATTGTATATATACTTTATTGAAAACAGTATTGACAAATAATGGATATAATCAATATAGGAGTTAAACCCACAAATGTTTAAGTTTGATGCTATTTAATGCTAACATGAGTTAGACAGTGTTAGATATTATGATGTCATGTCATGTTTTACTGTCAGCATTGAACTGTAGGTCAGATAAATGCAGTTACAAGGCTGAGCTTCTAAAATAATTCCCACATTTTTCATGTTTTCAACATTATTCTTGAGTAAATCATTTCTCGTTATTTAAAAAAATCATCTCACAGGTTAAAATGCATCAACAGTTTTTAATCAATAACTGGAAAAGTTAAATAAGATGTCTCCTGCTGTCTCCGATGGTGGTAGAAGTTTCATTGGTGGAAAAAAGCTAAATGTGCAGGAATATCTTCCTTATTATGTCTCACAAACATTTTCAAAATTGTTGTCTGATACTGGTAATAGGTGCTGACATCATCTGATATATAATCTTCCAAATCTGTCCACAAAAATCAGGACAAGTCACGGCATCGAGTGTAGAGGAAAACACCAACAAACTCAGTTAGAAATGAATTTAAAGATTTATTCCTTTTTGTCCCATCTCACTTTTTAAAATTTTAGTCCAAAAAAAAAAAACAAAAAAAAAACTGTATTTTGCAGCTACATTTGAATACAGTGAAAGTATTTCACTATTAGAACATCCAAATGTGTGTTTTGTGATTTAAAGGAAATGTCAGATCAGTTGAAAGTTGGTCCTTTAGAAAGATTATGATCAACTTTTTAAACGTCCTCAGTTTAAAAGTTTTGGGTCCAGTTATACAGTAAAGTCTCAAATCTAAAAAAACCCCACTATATGTAAAAGTTATTTTATAACCTTTACATCGACATAAATTTATATATCCTGTTTATTCTGGCTGCCTGTTTATGGAAGTCAGACAGACTTACTACCCTCACAAATAATGATGAGTTTTAAGTAAATAACCATGTAATTAGAACTTTATGGAGATTTAAAAGTTTATAAAACAGCATTTTCACAAACTGCTATGACATGTTTGCGATTATAGTTGTTTTAACTTTGTAACAAGCCCCATTGTGACTAGTCAGACTCCAAACTGAATTTGTTCAAAGAGCTTTCTACAACAGATAAGATCAAATAATTCATAAGAAGATCAGGTCCATCTCTAAAATGCTCGGTTTCCCTACAGGGCTGCATTACCTCCACGCTGAAGCTCCAGTCAAAGTGATTCACAGAGACCTCAAGTCACGAAACGGTAACGCGATCTAAACTTCCTTCATTAGTTTGTGAACCCATAAGCACCAGTCACAGCTGCTTTTAGATAACTGACTGGTTTCTGTGTTTACAGTGGTAATGACAGCAGACAGAGTGCTGAAGGTATGTAGTGAAAAGATTCTGTGATTCATTAAAAACCCTCCTTTTTTAAAAACCCTTTCTTTTGTTGTTTAAATGTTAGATTTGTGACTTTGGAGCGTCTAAGTTTCTGTCCCACACCACTCATATGACTGTGGTGGGCACTTTCCCGTGGATGGCTCCTGAAGTTATTCAGAGCCTTCCTGTGTCTGAGACCTGTGACACCTACTCGTACGGAGTGGTGAGTTGGAAATAATGCCACTGATTCAGTGTTTAGAGGGCTAGAACTGAACGTGTTTTCTGTTTCCAGGTGTTGTGGGAGATGCTGACTCGAGAGGTTCCTTTCAAAGGTTTCGAGGGGCTGCAGGTTGCCTGGCTGGTGGTCGAAAAACAAGAGGTAGTCTGCACACACACACACACAAACGCCTCTCTGAACCCACTGTGAGCGTGTTGACCCATCAGAGTTCGAGACGGCTGGAGGCACAATGCGATGCTCTCATGGTTTCCACTGTGAGCTGGTTCAGAGGAGTATTTTTAGTCCTGATGTCAGTTCTGTGCTCATGTAAGGCCTGGATACACAGCAGTGGAGCTCGGCCAGACTCTCCTCAGGCTAAACCTTTACGAGAGAGGGAGAGAGAGAGAGAGAGAGAGAGAGGTAGAAAGGAGAAAGAGGGTTGATTCTAGAGTGATAGGGAATGATGGTTACACGAGGTCTGTGTTTCAGTTACAAACACACACACAGGGGGCCAACAAACAACCAGGAGAACATGATTCCTGCATAGCTATTGGCTAATCTCCAAATACTCTCCCTAAATAACTCACTCTTCCTCTTTCCCAGTCTCCCTGGTCCCTCCTCCTCCTCCTCCACATCTACACCTCTCTTCCTGACCCTTCAACTTGCCCTCGCTCCACTCAGAGTTGCAGATATTTTAGGATTAATCCCCAGTGAAGAAAATGTTTCCATTTGCTGCTCTGTACTACTGAGGCGACGGGTTCATTCAGACCTTTGATGATTTCAGAGAATCCAGGGGGAGGAGTCAGGGCAGTTTTGGCGCATTTACAGAAAAACATCATAACAGTCTCTGATTGTGATACGAGGGTTCTGCTAAATGAGGGAGTACGATAGTTTTAGCCAATGAGAAGAGAAGAAGACCGAAAACGCTATTATGACACTAAGTTTAGGGTATAAATGTCAGTCTCAGGGTTTAGGGGCAGGAAGTATGTGTGTGTGTGTGAAGAATTTATTAGTTATAGGGATCAAATACAGGTACTGTGGTTTGTGAGTATATTATTTAAAGCCAGATTACATTTTTAAAGCATTTTTTTCCTCTAGATGCAGCTGAAAAACTGTACGTTTGAAGAGCATGGTGTTATTGAATAAAGGGTCTAATGCTGCCAACTGCACTTGGAATCGCATCAACACAACAGATGTTAAACTTCAGAGGAAGTAATCTGATAAAGCTCTGGCAGAGCAGAGGAATGAGTTAGAACTGAAGTGTAGTCAAGGGAAACAGTGAGGTTATTTACAGACGGGAATAGTAAGTAGTCTAAATGAGTTGACTTTGACAGTACAAGGGTCGGTTTTGATAACATCTCAAGTTTTTTGGCAGTAAGTTATTTTGATTTGTAAGTGACATTAAATCACTCCCTCAATGATCCAATGAGGCAGATTAAACACAGATTGTCAGTTTATTGTTAATTTTGTCACTTAGCAAATAATATCAATCTAACGATGAGATCCTGGCAAACGTACCTGCTGCACATTAGCATGTTTAGACGGTCACCCTGAGGCTGGATGTTATCGGCTGTCATTAGATGAAGTTCAGCTCCGCAGAGCCTGAGGAAGGCTGTCCACTCTAATGCTCATTTTGACTGTTTCTTGTTTTACACATTAGTATTTTCTGTAAAAATAACCAAAGGTTTTTATGTCTGTGTATCTAGAGGCTGACCATCCCCACCAGCTGCCCTGCAAGTTTTGCAGAGTTGATGAGGAAATGTTGGCAAGCAGATCCAAAGGTGAAACCAAACTTACTGGGAATAAAAATTTTAAAAACTCTAAATGTTTTGTGTGGCTCTTTTGAGCGCCTGTAAATAAACGTACGTTTTTACATTCAGTTTCAAACTCTGTGTCCACAGGAGCGACCGCAGTTTAAGCAGGTGCTGTTAACCCTGGAGGCCATGGCAAACGACAGCAGGCTGCCAGATCAGTGCAACTCCTTCCTTCATAACAAGGACCAGTGGAGGTATAAACGCAGACAGTCCACAAAGACAGGGACAGAGAAAACACTCAGCTCTGTGGGACTCTGAGACTCAGGAGAGGAGTTGAATGTGTGACCCTGCACTCAGCTTCAGTCTATATTAAGCTCTCTGGAAAGTGTCCATGGAAGAGATTCTTCTACTCCTCCATTGGAGGGGAGGGGGGTTAGTGGGCTGGACGAGAGTGGGTCGTGTAGGAGAAACTAAATGTAAGCAGAGGTGGAGAGAACAGGGAGGAAATGTACTGTGTGAGTGTGAAATCTGAAACGCTGTGCGACAGAAAAACAATGAGGATAGAAGGGAAACAAGGATGGACTAAAGAGGGGGGGGGGGGTAGAGATGGACGGACGAGGGCCTTGCACCAGAGGAGAGAAGGTGTGAGATTCTGTGCATATTTAACAACAGCACAACGAAGGCAATCAATTCTGAGTGAAGTTTGGGTTATGGGTGGAAAAGTTTGGACGCGGAGGGGAAAACGGAGTGGGGGAGGCGAAGGGGTGAGATGAATGGGTATTGTGCTGAAGGAACGTAGGAGGTATGGCTGTGTGCCTATATTTAGCCGCTGTGAGAGGTGATTGTTTGTAAATGCACGTTCAGAGACTCCCACAGTGACCTTTTGTGGAAGCAGACAGTACTGCAGCAGAAATATTTTATACAAATGAACCCAGAACTCCTCTACACAAGCAATTTGGTGATCTTTAAATAAAACGTTTGACAGTATCTGAGACTGATGTGGTCATTAGGTTCTCAATTTGAAGCCCTAGCTATGAGATGCTAGCCAGTAAGTCAGTCAACCTTAGAAATCACAGATACTGAGCTAAACTTTTACATGCTAGTCACTGAGGGTGAGTCTCAACACAAACTCAAAGTGCTGATTGCATGAGATTGTGTGATATTGCATGAAATTTTAAGTAGCATCATTTGATTTGACCAGTACAACTCCATCATTTCTCAACATAAGATGACTTTAGTGTAAAACTGTGGCATGAAAGGTGGTGGGTGGCCCACATTCCTATGTTGTGAAACTGTACTGGGATTTGACAAATGAAACATTTGATGGAAAAACATTTCAAATCCGTGCTCAGTTTGAAGCATTGTGTCCTGATTTGATGATGCGGCTGGACCTTTGTTTTTGTCCTTTTGAATGTAAGACATCAGCTACTCAGGAAATTAGGACTGCAGGCAAACCCTTCACTGTGGAGCAGATGTGACACGTGCACGTTGTGCTTTGGCATCCGCAGGAACAAAAGCAATTTGTTTTGCAGCATATGATGCTTTGGATAGTGTTCAGCATTATTCATTCTTTCCAGATGTACAAGATACCAATCAAACAGGAGTTCCTACTTTCATTTCTTTTCTCAGCTCCTGATTCTTGTTCTTAAACCTTTGCAGTGATTTCCATTTAGATTTCTGTTTTCTGATGAGGTCTAATATATTTTAGTTTGCATTGTGTTCATGCAGCTGTTTGTTTCTGTGCAAACTGAACCACATTTACATTTCTGATTGTTCTTTTTTTGTGCACGTCTGACAGGTGTGAGATAGAGTCAACCCTGGAGCGCCTCAGGAAGCTGGAGAGGGAGCTTTACTCCAAAGAGAAGGAACTGGAGGAGAGGGAGAGGAGGCTCAGACTGTGGGAGGAGCGGCTGAAGGAGAGGTCCAACATGAGTCCCAGTCCCACCTCTCTACTCATGGAACGCTCAAACATTTCACCTGTAAGTAGCAGTAAAATGAAGTGGATGCAGTTCTGTTCAGTTGAAGCAAACTAGAATTAAGAATTTCTCTTCTTTGTTCATCAGTTCTTCCCACCGATGTCAATCAGCTCCTCCGGCTCGTTCTTCCGTTCTCACTCCCAGGACTCCAGCAGCACTGGGCTCAGCAGTGCAGGGGTCAGCAGCGCCGGTGTCAGCTCTCTCTTCCGCACACTCAGTAACGGAGATACAGAGAGGGGGAACAGCGCCACGCTGGAGAGGGGGAGGGGCTCACTTGACAGTGGGAGGCTGCATGCCATGCTCCGAGAGTTGCAGGGAAAGTTTGAAGAGGAAGACGGAGAGGAGGAGGGAACTATTGAGGAGAAAGGCTGGGGGAAGAAGGAACGAAATGATAGCGGGAGTTTAGAGGGAGGACGGGTGCAGGTAACACTTAGGAGCTTCCCAGGAGGCGTAGTGGAGAGGGAGGAGAGGACCTGGGGGGAGGGGGACAGGGAGAGGGGAGGCATGCAGAGAAGCAGAGTGACCACCATAGTTCGAGGGTACTCGGGAGGATTTGGGGAAGCAGAGGATGAGAGTGAGAAGGAGGGAGGATGGGAGATTGAAAAACTTGGAGACAGGTTAGAGGAGAAAGGGGTGGAGGGAGGACTTGAAGGAGGGAGGCTGCCAACCATGTTCAAGGGTCTCCATGGAAGTTTTGGAGGATTGGGGGACATGCTGTCCTTAGATATCGATGAGATGGGGGAGGTGGAGAAACTCGGAGACATGGACATGAACATGGGTGACCTGGGGGTGATGAAGATGATGGGTCGTGGTGTCAGGAGTGAGCTGGGGGTCAGGAGTCGCAGGAGTGACTTGGGAGTCGTAGTCCAGGGAGCCAGAGGTGACGTCAGCGAGGCCATCAGCCAAAAAATCAGAGGTGAGGTGGGTGTCGTCGGCCGCTCTGGGATGCAGGTGAGCATGCGAGCGTCCTCCAATCAGAACTCTGTGAAGAGCTGCAGCGTGCGACATGGAACCAAGCTCAACATGACAACGGCGGCCATGGACATGATGGAGCTCGACTGGTCCGACAGCGACTAGAAAACACACGATCAGACGCACACATCAACCAAAACATGCAAAGAAATACAAACAGTGGCCAAACTAGGAAGATCGGACTCGTCTGTCAGCACATGCAGCGTCTGAGCTACGGAATGTGCGTTACAACCTTTTGTAAAAACGTTTTTTATTAAATGATAAATATTACACCCATTTATAAGGAGCAAAAGAACAAATCAAGACCCTTTCAGACATTAAATGATCACTTTATATCTACGTGACAGAGAGAAGAAGCTGCAGCTCAAGCAAAAATTATTTCACTCTTTTTAGCTCAGGTGCCATTAAATAAACATACAAAAAACCTAATAATGATAAAAACAACCCCCCTTTTTATGTTGAAGGCCTGATGGTGATACTGGTACCATGTTGAACGTGATACAGGAGATCTGTGAAGCTGCTCATGTTTTTATAAAAGTTGTAAAAAAGTGTCTGAAAGGGGCTTGAAGCGGGTTTGTCGCCATGTCTGACCGACTTTACCCGTGTAATTTAACGTGCTGGGTAAACTGCTGCATAACATACTGTAAAAGGTACAAGTGTGACAAAATAATGCACTTGAACGCCGCTCTAATGAGGCAGCACTGTTGTTTTTCCTCCTGCTTAGACTGTTGTTTAGTTTGTTGATTGATGCTTTGACTATACCAGTTCTAACTGTGACCTAGTGTGTGAATTTTTGGCATTTTTTCTGTATATTGTATTATTTTTAAATAAAAAAACCCCTTAAGATTCCATTGAATGTGAACCTATTTTACAGATCTGAGCTTCCCCCTCACACACTGAGCAGCAGAGCCACTCCAGCCAGCACCCATTTAGCTGGTCTCTCTTTGGTTTTCAGACTAAAAGTCCAAACATATGTGGGTCCTCTGATCTTGGTCTTGTAAAGCGGGCATTCATAGATGTTTCTGGTCTCCTGGCGGTCGTTGGGCACGGCTCGGACTGAGATCACAGGCATGGCTGGGGTCAGCTCTTTGAGACGGGCCTCAGTGATCACCCCTGTCTGAGTGTCCCATCTAGCCCCTGGGATTTAGAAAAGTTGATCAGGTTGATGACATCAGTTTTTTAAATTCTGTTCCATCATCCAAACTTAAACCTCTAAACTGCACTTCAGCAGAAACAACACTTAGGTGAACCTCTACCTTCCATGTAGAGTCCGTACACATATGCGCCCTCTCTGGCAGGTTGGTTGAACTCTTCCTTAAACTTTTTGGTCACGTCCACCGTCAGGTTCACCTTATCGAGAGGCCATTCGTTTTTACGTGCTAGAGACTGCATCACAGCTTGGAGGCGGGACAGGAAGAAATGATGAGCTCAAAAATGGAAACAATAAGAGGGTAAATGTGAGTCTAGGTGAAACATTTTGTGTTACCAGTGAGGAAGGACTGAGGGTTGAACAGTCCAGACAGCCAGACGACACAGGGCAGCGACAGGTCCTGAGTCCAGCTGTCCAGCTCTTTGCAGCGCTGCATCACATCATTGTACCTGATGCAAACACATGAGGTCAAGCTGTATCAGGGCAAGAACTGCATGCACTTATGTAACACATAACACAGTTTTTAACAGGTTTTCTAAAAATCCAACTTGTACAGAACTAAAACACACACCAGATAGCCAGGCTGTAGGTGGAAGGGTAGGCCAGTTTGGTCCACGTATCGGGGACGTTGTCAAAGAACAAGGCTGCCTGCAGCTTCTCCATCTCAGAGGACATGGCCAGTTCCCCCTGTACAGAAACCGTCACATGTTACCTCAATAATTCTCTTAACTGTATTCATTCAAACACCTGATTTTACTGAGATTAGGACTGGTTACCTTGAGTCCCAGATCGAGTTCCTTCAGCGAACGGCGGATCTCAAAAATGAGCATGTTCATGCGCTCACATTCCTGGAAGCAGACCAGGATGTACGGCGACCGCTCAGCTGTCTTGGAGGTGATGTCAGACATGTTGTATTCCTCTGGCAGCTTTTCCAGGACTTCATCTAAAATAGTTTTCACCTGCAGGTGAGCAGAGTGTTAAAATAATCAGAAAATACTAAAATTATTTTTTTTAAATTATAGATTTATTAATTATCTACAGTGTTTTCCCAAAATTCAAGAGGTTTATCTGCAGGGTGGGAAAAAAAGCGCCTCTTTTTACTTTAGACTCCATGACCTGAACCTGTGGGTGTAGCTACCTTCTCCTCCAGCGTCTGAGAAGCTCCGTCCCCCATCACAGCATCAGGAGACTGCAGCTCCAGCAGAGTGTGGAAAAGATTATCCGACGTCACTGTGAGGAACTCGATTTCAGCGTTTGGGTGCAACCCATAATGCACTGGGCTTTCATGGGGCACCATTTCATCTATGAAGTCGTGGTAGCCCTGAGACGAATCACATCCAGTGGTTCAAAACAAAGAAGTTTAAACAGAAATTTCAGGTGAGAATGAAGGAAAAACCTTTCAGGGTTATGTTCCGACTTTCTACCATAAAGTTGTACATCATTAGGAAGTTGAAGGTTGAATAAGTTAAAAAGTATTTAACTCAGCTCACCTTGTAGTCTAAATTAGAAGGAACGACAAATCCAGATCCTAAAGCGAGTTTTCGGTCAAACTAAGTCATAAAACACAAAGAATTATTAGTCCTGCACACAAAAACAGTCTGTAGTCTAAAACTAGTCAAACTCATTGAAGCTGACTGGATTCAAAAAGACAGAAAAATAAAAACACAGACACCTGGTTTGGCTGCATGTATTCTTCCAGGTATGTTCTGCATAGCCGCCTGTCCCAGTCATCAGTGATGTGTCCTCCATACATGATCTCCCCAAACAGATACCTCAGATCCTCCCATGGGACCTTCATCACCATAATAAGAGTTTAAAATCCCTGCTAACACAATCACCTCCTCATGCAGCCTCATGAAAACACAACCCACCTGTGAGTTTGCCTCCAGGTAGTTGTAGAGGACGTTAACTGATATGGTGAGGTCTCCGGTGTTGAACGGATACTTTCTGTTCCAACCCTGTGGTCCAAACTTCCTCCTCTCAGCCACGCAGGCGTGAAAGTAGCACAGAGAGAAGAGGATGGTTTTGAACTCCTGCTCCCGGCTGCACTGGTCCAGAATATCCTGCAGAGCCGCAACTCAATCAATGACCAAACACTTGAGTAAAACTTTTTTAAAAAATCATGAAGAACTCACCTGGTCAAAGTTATCCAGAGCAGCGTGGAGATTAGCGTGCATGCCTGTAGGAGGTTCATTGGTGATCTTTATAGCATTTTCCAGAATTCCCTGGAGAGCAGAAAACTCCAATAAGCATGACTGAAAACTGAAGGAGGTAAAGAAGACACATGAGAGGAAAAACTCATTATATTGTTGCAGAAAAGCAGCGTCTCCACCTGTGGTATGATGTGTTCCTGTGGAGAAGATGCTGGCTCAGCACTCATAAACACTCTGTAGTCTGGATGGCTGTCCTCACAGCAGCGCTCCAGGAGCTTCTCCAGGGCGCCCAGCCAGCGAGCAACCAGGTGGATGTTCTGCAGGGAAACCACACTAAATAATCAAATATAAAAAACAGATTCTTTTTGTTCTTTTTCTTTAATAATCTGTATTTTATGAACTACAGACATATCTACTAATGTATATTCCCATTATTACAGGGATTCTTTAATCACAATATGAAAAAATAAAACCCTTTTCTTGCAATCAGACCTGTAATATAACCCAGTGACCCTCCTTGGCAGCCTTTTCCATGGCAACCTCAGCCACACTTTCCTGTCCCTGACCCAAGGAGACATTGTGAAGCTTTCCAAGGTCGATGGTGAAACCAAGCTTCCTTCCTGGAAACACACAGGGCGGCTTTTAAAACTTAGATGTAAAAAAGAAGAAGTATATAGTTATAGTTGTTCTCAGTTTTCCTGTGAACAGTTTGTATTGATGCCTTCAGGTGAACCCTACCTAATGACTCCACATCTTTAAGCGGGTCCACTCCAGGAGAGAGAATAAAAAACACTGGAAAGGCAGGACCACTTTCTCTAAAGGACTTAGCAAATTCAGACTTTCGTCCTTCGGTATATTTTACCCCAAGCTTCTCTTCCACAAAGTTCCTAGAATACACACACAAATTAGATTACTTATCAAGAAAAGTAGATTTTCTAAGCACCTTTTGTCACATTTATTTGCATTTGCTAGCCAAATGCAAAAGTTCAATCACCTCAGAGCATAAGTCATGCGGTCTGGTCTCAGCGCTCTCATCATGATCAGTTTCTGCAGGGAGCTTTTCCCCTTCCACTCCTGTGGAAACTTCTCCTTCTCTGGACACTCCGACTCAACCATTTTCTTCCAGCGTTTGGGCGAGCCTTCGATGTCGCGGTCCAGACCGCGAAACTCATCGGTAAAACTCATAACCTGGATGCAGGCAGAAGGCGGTGACTAAAACTGTCATTTGCACCCCCACCCCCCCCTCTCTGTGTGGGTTAATGTGGACCTTGATGGCGCTCCATGCTGAGTTGGAGAGAAAGTCCAGGGGGCTGACGTAGTTGTGATCAATGTTAAAACGCAACAGAAAGTCCAGTTCTCGCACATCTATTTCCTTACTCATCAGGAGCAGCTGGATAAAAAGCAGAGAGTCAGAGAGAAAGCTAAATTTATCCTCAACGCTGCAGGAAACCTGCACGCACCTGGAAGGTTAGCTGAGCTGTAAAGGTGAGCTTGTCCCTCTCAAACAGCCCCCTGCTGATGTAGTTGAAGGTGGAGTATGTAACACAGTCTATGAGTGTGTTTACTCTGCTTTTTACATCCTCACAGGCCTCCGCCATCTCCACTGCTTTGTGGAAAACTATATTAAAGGCCTGAAAACAGACAACATCTACTCATTATGTGCGTTTGTTAGACCCTGAGATGTGAGCCTGCTCTTGGTCTTTACCTTGAGGCTGAACTGGTACATAGCATTGATTTTGTTGAGATCATTCATGATGAAGTAGAGCAGAGAAGCTCTGACTGCGACAGGACGATAGTGCTCTCTGGCCTCGTTTATCTTCACTTCGTTAATTTTTGCCTCCAAAACCTGAGAACGAGGGATGAAAGGAGGCAGAAAAATGAACAAATAAAATCAAACGGATGAACCTGTGCTCATTTTAATTAAACATTTACCTTCATCTCTATCTCTGCAGCAGTGTGTTTGGTGGACTCGAGTTTCTCCACCAGCACGGTGTCGCCGAGGAAGTTGCTCTCTGCTGCAGACAGTCGAGTCAGCAGCTCGTCCTCCAGAAGCTTCAGCTCAATCTTAAACATGTTCTGCTGCTTCGTCAGCTCACTCTGCAGAGACGTCATGCAAAGAAAAAAGAAGAAGAAACTGAACCAAAATTAGTGATAAAGTACTTTAAGTTATTAGATACGATACGTCCTTACTGGATGAGCAGGAAGCTGTGATACATTCTGACCCACCTTCAGATGCTCCAGGTCTGGTCTCTCCTGATTCACCACCTGGGCCAGGAGCTGGTCCTCCAGCCCGTCTCTGGTCACTGTGAAGTTAATGAGGGTGGTTTGGGCCTGAATCTCTGGTTTGTAGTGAGGATTGGCCAGTTTAGTGTGAAGGATCAGTCTGAAGCCTGGATGGAAGAAACACTCTTTGTCTCCGACTTTTATACAACTGCAGAAGGACAGAGAAGAGTGTGATGGAGAGTATAAACACACAGATGTTTGTTTTTTTTAATTAAGTGCTAACTTGTCATTTTGCTACCTGCCCTTCTTGATTGTGTGCCGCCCCAGCAGAGGGTCAATAACAGGGTCAATTGTCTCCTCGAGGTTTTCAATCAGCACGGTGTCGCCTGCCACTACGGCTTGTTCAATAACGTCTACATACCTGGAACAGAAGTCAGCATTAATATGTGATATCGTTAGAGACAGCAAATGAAGACTTGTGTGTTTCTGTAGGCGTAGAAAAGTCTAACTGCAAAAACTTGACTTTAATATTATTCTGAAAGAAACCATGACATTTATAGCAGGAATTTCTTTGCAGAATGTGAAGGAGCTATCAGCACAAAAGGTCTGCAAAAATAGAAACACTTACCCCCTCTGTCCTAGACTGACAACCTTGAGAGTGTTACCATAGCGACTCTTGATCCACTTGATGCCTTGGAGCTGAGGGTCAATGAGCAGAGGCCAGCGCTCACCTGGAACAGTTACACACATCACCTGGATGCTCCCACAAACCAAACCTGCTGCTACAAAGCTAAACGGAGAACATCTGAGCTCACAGTTAATGAGGATGGTGGCGTTCTGAGTGGACATTTTGTCTCCTGGTAAGCCTTCGTTGTTCCACTGGGCCACTGTCGCACCATCAGTCAACATGGACACTGGATCCAAGCCGCCCATCATTGGGATTGGTGTCTGATGAACAAATTCAGAAGTATTTACATAAAAATCTGACCTAACATGGAGATAACTAAAATTACAGAACATCTAGTGACCTTCTGGGTTCGCAGGAACGGCATCCAGAGGTTTTCCAGCAGCTCTCTCCTGTACTTCTTAGAGAAGGAGCCGGCGTAGGAGATGAACGCCGCAGTCAGCAGGACGTCTCCACAGAGGGTCGCTTCCTGCACGTGATACTGAGCCACTGAGTGAGCCCAGCGCACATTCTCACTCTGAAACACACACACAGCGCTTTTATTCTCAATGGTCGACACGAGGTCATCAAAATAAAAATATACTGTCCAGATAACGTGGGAATTCCCACCTCTAATCCCTTGACCAGCCGATTCGCAAGTTCTATAGTCTTGTTGGTGTGGTTGACCTCTTCCTGAAAGCCCAGTTTCTCTGCTGTGGCTTTCTCAAACGCTGTGGTCAGAATTTCCAGATGACCATCCAGCTCCTGAGAAGATCAGAGTCAAGCATCCAATAGAAACTCAAAAGATCTTAAATGATCCACAAAGTCAGCACCATCATTTTAAAATCACTCCTTCCAATCTCCAATTCTATTTTTTCCTGGTCTTTTTTCTATTTTATTCTATTAGTTTAGCTTCTTTTATGCCATCACCTAAGTTAGAATAAGATGCACAGAATATAAATGACATCGTCTGTCGTACACGTGACAGAAACATGTCAGACTACAGGTGTGTGCCATTTTCCTGAAATCCTTAGATCAGGTTGTTTCCTGTTTTCTTCTTGCTGACCATCTAGCTGCACATACCAACCAAAACAAGGAATAAAAATCGAAGCGACTCACTGCAAGTTTTTTCCTGATGACCTCAAGTTTCTCTGCAGCTTCAGTCAAATCTGCATTAGCCTGAGCGAGACACATCCTCTTCATCTCCACCTCACATAACACCTGAACACACACACACATCATCTTCATCATCACATTCATCAAACCTCACAAGTCCTGAACAATTTGAAATATTTTAAAGGAAAAAAAAAAAACTTCACATGTACTCACAAAAATCTATCCAAGGCAGCGCAAATTTGGGGAGAAGGAACGCCATCAATAACAACAACAACGGCTTCATACACTGATAAACAACACGCGTGGATTCAGCTGGAGTCACATGAAGTATTGGTGACAGCTGTACCTCGTGGAAGCGTATGATGTTGATCACCCAGGCGCAGAGGCCGGCAGCAGCCGAGGATTTTTGTCGCACAAACTCTGGGTTGAACTCGGGGTCGCTCAGGTAATCGTCCCTCACACACTTCACCGTGGCCTCGGGGATGTTCTCTTTGTCAAAGTTCACCAGAGCCTGCAGGAAGTCGTCCACCTGGAGGCGCATCAAGACATAAACAGGCCGGTGTGGAATGAAACTGCCAGAAAGATGCTATTTCAACAGATTGTTTACCCTGAATTTATTAGCAGTGTTCTTTTAGGTTTTGTGATATCATCCATAGTGTGCCATGAAAGCTCATTGTAAAATATCACCTTGCTCATAACTATCTTGGAGGCCTTCCAGCTGCGATCTTTGGGGATTCGGCCTTGGGGGGACAGCAGCACCAGGACAGCTGCTGAGACATTAGCTACTATAGCTGGAGGGTTGGGAAATGTCCTCAGCTCTGTCAAGTTCAGCTGAAACACACACACACACACACACACACACACACACACACACACACACACACACACACACACACACACACACACACACACACACACACACGCACACACACACACACACACACACACTTATAACTTTGTGGTTTTGGAGGTTATGTTGGAGAAAAGCTTGTAACGTGTTTTTTCTGCCAACAATAAAGAGATCTAATAAAATAACTGAAATAAAATGTGACACATAAATCTAATACTGCATAAGGTGTCTTTCTCTGTGTGTGTGTGTGTGTGTGTGTTGAATCACTTTACCCTGTTTAGTGTGTTGAGGGCTGTGTTGGCTGCCTGCAGGGCCGGTTCAGCCTTGGCCAGGTCGTTTTCTGTCTCCTGTTGTTGTTTTGTCACTTCAGCTTGAATCGCTGCCACCTGAACAATCCCAAAATATAAAAGCAGTCAATGCAGGAAGCATTGCTGTGGAATACCTGTATCAATTACACCACTTTCAAAGTTTTAGTCCAACCCTAACTACATTTCAGCTCAAGTGATGAACCTTGTGCTCTTCAGCATCAGCTACAGCTCTCTCTTGGTTGAGCTTGTCTGTCTGTTGTCCAATTTTAGCGAGAAGAGCTTCGATGTCTGTGTTCCTTTGCAGTAGCTCCACCTCCTGCACTGCTAGCTTGGCTTTGAGATCCTCCACCTAGAAAAAAATACAGGCATGGAGACAGTTGTTAGCATTGTTTCATGGAATAAAGACAAACCCACAGTGGTCAGTGAAATAACTTGAAACTGACTGATGAAGCAGGTGTGGACAAAATGATGTTACCCTTAACTTAATAGTTTGCTGTGCAACCGTTTGAGCTATTCAACTGGTTTCTGTAACTCAATGAGACGAACAAACTGCTCCAGCTGTTCCAGGTCTGAAGGGTTACTCCTCCAGATGTTTCAGCTCCTTCCACCGATGTTTAATAGGATTTAGATCAGGACTCACGGAAGGCTACTTCAGAATAGTCCAGTGTATGGTTCTGATCCATTTTTAAAGTTTTTAGCTGAGTCTTTGGGTCATTATCCTGTCAGAGGACCTATGGTCTGTCACTCAGACCAAGCGTTCTAACGCTGGGCATCACGTTTCCCTCCAAAATGTCTCGATAGTCTTGAGATTCGACTGGACCCCAAACAGATTTAAACACCCTGGTCCAGATGCTGCAAAGCAGCTCCAGAACAGAACGGATCCTCCTCCACGTTTCACTCTAGGCCCACTGTTCTTTTCTTTGAAAGCTTCATTTTTGTGTCTGTGAACATAGAGCTGATGTTATTTGCCAAAAAGCTCCAGTTTTCTCTAATCTGTCCAAACATCCTCACATCATTGTTGTGGCTTGATAACAGAGTAAATTTCCTTCTGACATGTTTAACCTGCTTTCAACAGTATTATCCTCTTCAGTCTTCTCTGGCTCAAACAGTGATGGATGGTGCAAACTGCCACTGATGAACCTTGAACTTGAACTCTAATCTCTCTGGAAGTTGTTCTGTGTTCTTTCATGTGTAATAACCATCTCTCAAATTATCATAATGTTTCTTCTTGTGGTCACATTCAGGGAGGTTGACCTTAAAATGACGAACATCAAGCTGCTTGTCTTCTAGTCTTTATCTTTAACCTGCTGGTTAGCCTCTTTAACTTGCTGACACAGCTCTTTTCTTAGCTTTCTGTGGTCGGTGTTCAGTGTTGATAAGTTATTTCAGTGAACAGAAGGGTACCAGTAGCTGTTTTCATGTCTGGGTTTAAGACAGCCAACAGGAACTGATAGATGTTTAGTCCCTTGGTGACATGAATTCTCTCACCTGTGATGCAGTATTCTGCAGCTTCTGCAGCCCGTTCTCTAACCGGTCCATTTTCTGAGCCAGCTCTGTGCGTTTCTTTCCCAGCAGGTTGTCGTACAGCTTCATGAACTCCAGGAAACTCTTTGGGGTGGTGTAGTTGAAGTGCTTTTCATTCTGTTGGTACTTCACACTCACCTTTAACAAACCAGTAAATAAAGGATGTCAAAGAAGACAGGAGGAAAGGTCCTGACTGAAGGTGCTTTGCAGTAGGTCTCACCTCATTGACACTAGTGTGTGCGTAGGAGATGAACTCACTGATAGAGGCTCTGACATTGGGCTGCACAACATAAACACAAAGATTCAGAAAAAAATCTCAAAGCACAGGTTATGTCTGCTGCATTGCTCAAATGAGTTCTTACTTCCAGCCCAGGAATCTTCTCTATGAAGGTGGAGCTGACGGACTGCAGAGCAAGCTGAGGCCAGGGGTGAAACCAGTCTATGGCGGTGCTGTTAACCAGCGCCGGAAACTTACGCGCACGAGTCCGCAGCGTGAATCCAACTGGAGAGAAGCATAGAACCACCTGGTGGAAAAGAACAGCACAAGATGGAAAAAACAAATAAAGAAATAGCTGATTGCCAATAATTAAAATGAGTCCAAATATCAAACAATGTTTTGAACCTTGAGCTGTCTTCTTATCCGCTCAATGAAGAAACTCCAGCAGTTGTCTCTGCTATCTATAAGTCCTAAACCTCTCAGCTCCATACGGATCGCTGCTACTATCATATCCATTTCTTCATCACTGAACAAGTCGGGAATGTCCCCTGAAGACACAACACACACATCGCAGACAGATACCATACACTGAATAACGTAACGAAGAAAACAACAAAACGAAGTCTGAAGTTTCAGCAGACACTCTTACACTTCACTAACATGCAACACAAAAAACTTTAAAACTAGCTTTGAAAATGTAAATATGGTTAATCGAGTCAGATTCCTTGACAGATGTTTCTTAAATTCAACACAAGTAGAACTGAATGTGCTGAGTAGACAGACCTGAGGCCAGCATGTCGTTGATGAGGACCAGGAACCGTTCATCTGGAATCTGAGCGTCTGTATGGAGGAACACTGTCCCAATGTTCTTCACTCCCACTTTAATATACAACGCTGCTAAATCACTCTGCAGATCATTGAAATAAAGATGTTTTGAAAGAAAATAAGACAAAGATGTTTTTATATATATGTGAAAGAAAATAAATCTATGAGCCTAAAACATGCAGCACTTTGATAACTTGTTGGTGTGTAAACGTACCTTCAGGTCGTTGATGCCGTATCCTTTACGCAGCGTTATCTGGAAAACCTCCAGCGAGCTCAAGAAAGCCGCCAGCCGACACAGGCTCTGCTTCCCGCTGCCCCCGACCCCCACCAGCAGGGCGTTACCGTATGGGGCCTCCAGGATGCGGCTGATTCGACAGCTGAACCCAAACACCAGAACGTTGTGTTTATGGTTTGTGGTTTACATCGGAGCTCGTCTCTGTGGATCCTTCTTTGTCCATGTTAGCATGCGTCTGGCTGGAGCTGATAAACAGGTGTCTGAATGTGTTTCTTACATATGCTGGATGGCTTCTTCAAACAGGACCAGGTCCATGACGGCGTGCAGCTCATTATAATGCTCCAGAACCTCTGCCAGTGTCTTCTGGAGCTTCTCCCAGTCCGAAGCCTGGCAGGAAGGACAAATCAAGAAATGAAGTAGCCTCTTTTGAATACGACCAGCTGTGTTTAGGACATTTCTACCTGCAAATGGATCTAAATCCAAATACACAAAGGACTGAAGTTAATCATATGGTACGGAAAACACATTTTCATTTTCAGATCAGACATAATTAGATCCTCTGAATGTCTGAGGAACAGATTTCTTTGTATTAAAACAATACTGTACAGTAACTGTTAGAGAATACCTGGTGATAGCGCGGCTCTCCTACTCCCTGGGCAAAGTGACAGTACACTAAAGGCTGATGGATAAAGATGGAGTCATCTATTCCCTGGTAAAAAGGGGCAAAAATGGCAACAAAAAGAAAACAATAAGCATGCATGTGTGGTTGGTTCGGTATGCTGCTGCACCAAATTATTAAATCTAATATGGATATCCCTCTCTGTTACCTCAAAATATCTTTTCCCAGCATCCAGCAGGATTTTGTTAAAGAGTTCGACATCCTTCTCCTCCATCAGTTTGTCGGAGTAGACTCTGGAGCTCTCGTGGAGCCACAGGTGAACCAGATCCATGGGGTATCGGATACTTTCTGGCAGGGCAAACAGGATGCCCTACACAACAGGAAATTCAAATAGCAGTTCATCAACATGCCCAAAAAAAACCAACCAAAACTATAAAAAGCTCAGCTGTACTAATTTGTGTTTCACGGCCCCTTTTGCTATTTACAGTAATACTTCACTATGATTTCATTTAAAAGCAATACTTACATTTAGGCATAATTTAGTATTTTATTATAATTTAGATGACCTCACACGTCGTCACCTGGAATATGTTGGTGAGGTCTCGCAGGTTGAAGATGTAGTGGAAGCGTATGGCTGTAGGGAGGAAGTTCTGGCTGATCTTTTGGTGCAGACAGATCGCTGCCTGGAAAAGCAGGAACAGAATGTCAACATAATATAAACATGTTGGTCATTAAATGGGCGACGCAGTAGACAAACGTCCTGATGCTGTGGGTGAACCTGAATGAGATTTCCGACTGAACGCGAGACGCCGTAGCTGAATCCTCCCTGAAGGAAGTGAGCAGACAAGATGCTGGAGAAGATGGTGGCTAAAGCCTCTGCACCAGGGAAATGCACTGCGAAGACAGAAAAATGTCTCTGGGGAAGAGACAGAGAAAATGACAGTCATCTAAAATGAAGAGAACTAGTTGTGCAGGTAAAAGTGTCACTCTGCAGTTTACCTGTAGTCTGGGGTTGATGGAGAAGCTTCCAGCTGTAGGGTTCATACAGGTGATGTACTGACAGTTGTGTATTTCCTTCAAGACCAACTTTTGTCTGTCATACCTAAAACATTTCATCACATTTAGATTCAAATGAACCACTAAACTTTGGGTCACGTTGGTGAAACATCTATTTATTTATTTTCTAAGACTGACAGAGTGTCTCTCCAGTTTTACCAGTGGCTGTAGTCCAGGTGCTGGCGTATGAGTGTGTGTGACTGGACGGTCCCATAGACGTCCACCTCTGGCATGTTCAGGTCATCTATGAAGTAGATCAGCCTCTTGGCAGTAGGAGGAGCAAACTTACGACCAGTTTTCTTTTCCAAAGGTTTCTCCAGCACACCTGATGTTTATATGGTGACTTTTTAAACTAAATTCTAAACTGACAGAAATGTAGTCACTGACAAAACAACTTTTCATAACTGGAATTAGAAAAACATGCAAAAATGTGAGGGTATTTAAAAAATCTGAATACAAATCTTTTAATTCAACTTATTTCAGTAATGTTCATTTGCATGAAGGTTTATTATTCACACAGTATGCTCAGGAATAATAAAAAAGTATGAAAATGACTTCAGCAGGAAGAACATGAAAAGTATGCACAACATTTAGAGCAACAAACCTAACCTCTACCTAATTTCTACACATTCGTATTGTTGGTTTTAACGGCACACAGTCATTATTCTGGTGGTTCTTACGCTGTAGCATCGCTGAGGTGGTGTAGTAGTTGAAGGGCACTTTAGCCACCATGAAGTCCTCCTTCAGCTTGGTGACTTTATCAGACACCAGGATGGTTTTGCCCACTCCTGCGTGGCCCACTAACATGATAGGCTTGCCTTTCTGGAGCAGCAGGTCCATGAAGTAGGTGAGGCAGATGGTTTCTGGGGTGTGGACCAGAACAGTCTGAAACAAACGTCACATGGCATGACAGAAAGCACGGCCTCAGTGAGTGATGTCGTATTGCATTTCCTGTTTGATTAATGTTAACATAAAAATGTTCTTATGCAAGTCAAAATCATAAAGGAAATTATTTTTTATCTTGTGTAAAATTCTAAATTATAAAGAGAAAAATTTTACATTAATTCTTCAGAAAAAAATCTAGTTAAGAGCCTTTTTTGGATGTCTTTGTGATGCGACAGATTTTGAGGTGTTGTGCTCACCTGCAGTGGGACATCAGGCTCCAGCTCAAAGGGCACCATCTTCTCACTCCAAGGTGTTAACTTTTTAGTCTCAGGGTCTATGAAGTAGTCAAAGACCGAACCCTGAGAAGGAAACTTCACGGCTCTCATCTCTTTGCACCACCATCGACTGAACTCTGCACGGTAGTCATTCAGCTGAAATGGAAATGAAGTTAAACAACATGATCATGTGATTAAAAGAAAAAATATACAATTTTTGTAGCTGTTTTATGAAGGATTTGATGTGTAAACATTTGGTCAGCACACACATGATCCTGAAAGAGAGCTCCTCCAAAAGCCCAAATGCAGGCGAAGACAAAGTAGATCTCATAAAGTTCTCGTGGAGAGTCTGCCGGAGTGTTTTCCTCAGTCAACAGGCAGTCCAGCAAGGAGCACAGCGTCTGATTGAACAAAACAGATATTTTAGTCCAGAAAAGGCACTCTTGTTTTTGAAGTAGGGCCCATCCCCGGGCCCTTTTTGTCTATTTACATCAATAACGCCGTGTGTTCTCCTCTAGGTGTTTTGAATCTCAATGCAACCGTGTTAAGGGATATGTTGTTTATTCTGAAGAGGTTATTCATCTACATCAAGGACCACATCCACCAGGGACGTCACTCAATGTGAGTGGAGCCTCTAGAAACAGGAAGACATCCTCTAACCGGAGCAATAGTCTGATCAGGAGAGACACTGCTGCTGTACGGTGACAAACTAGGAGCAACATTTTTTACCCTACAACTAACTGCTGATTTGTTACTGGTTTTAGCAGCAGTCTCTCTCCCAGTAGCCATGAGTATTACTGGAATGAAGGGTTAAGATCACACCTGCACCATGCTGTTCTCTGGGATGGGAGTGATGGTTTTCAGGTTGCAGCGGACCTGCTCCAAGCAGTAGGGCACATACTTGTCAAACAAAATGGTGAGGTTGGCCCGCTCCGATTGGGCCTGTCGGGTGTCAATCCAACTCGCCACGTAGCTGAAACACAGTGAAACACACTGGTCACCAAACTCAGACAGAAAAGTGAAACGGCCTCTACCTCCAAGTGTTTTTGTGAGCCTTACAAGGTCCAGCCGAGGTCCTGTGGGTTGACGTAGAGGATTCCTGCCCTGGAAACTGTAGCTGGAGTAGCAGCCCTCAGATGGGAGATTTCAAAGAGTAAACGCATAGAGGAGGACAAACTGATCCTTTCATTGCTGGCGAGAGTCAGAACCTGCACAAGACCAATTAGGATCAATAATGCTCGAGTCAGTAAAAGTGAAATCCACTCAGTGAGTGTGAAATCTAAAATACATGCATAGAAATCCAAGCCCTTCTTAAAAGATACAATACAGCATTTTGACAATAGAAAGTTAGGAGAACCAGCTTGAGTTCTCACTTTGTTATCATCCATAACTGTGTTGAGAGACTCGATCCACATGGGGTCAATATCCCCATCTAGAACAATCCATTTGGGCCCTTCGTGGACCACCGAGGTCAGCTCTCTCATCAGAGAGGAGAACAAACCTAAAGTACACAAAAGACCAGAGCACACAGGGGGAAAACACAAAATTATATTTTATTTTGTACAAAATAAAACCACATTGCTCAATATAAACTAAATCCAAATCAGGAATAAAGATCCTAACTGGCCCTTTATTCTGAAACAATATTTGTGATTCTTTCATGTTCATTATATTCCTTCTAAACGCTGAAGCCCCTCACCGTCTTTCCACTCTCTGGTGGCGGGATGCAGATATCCAAACAGCTCATCGGTGGTCACAGCTTTGGGGTTAATGTCGTTCCATAATGGCTTCAGCTTCATGTTTGAATAGGTCCTGTGGAGCGTCTTCAAAATCTGTAAACATCAGCAGCAGCACTGTTACGCAAAATGGTTCATGGGAATTATATTAGTCTACAAAGAATGTTGATGTAGTTAGTGTAATGAAGTTAACCTGACTCTTTCCTGTACCCGGTCCACCGACAACAAACACAGAATGTCTGACAGCCAGCAGCTCCTCCAGCTGAGTCACCTGCCAGCGCACAAACATTCAAATCATTTGTTTCACAAAACAAACCCTGAATTCATGCACTTTGTCTTCCCACAGTCATGTTTAGTTAAACTAGTAGCTACAGGCTCTTCTTATATCAGAGCTTTAACATATTTATTTAGTTGTTTTTCATGCAACACACAGTTTTTTTATTTAGAAGTTTTGGCAACAGGAAACCGTTGCAGTGTTGTTACTGCTAAACTTCATGTCGATTAGCGACCTTTTATCCTGACGTTTGGCATTTTAGCTCATCTTTGTGAAGCACAGCCTGTGAGTATAATAAGGAAAGATGTTTGAACATTTCTTTTGAAAGTTTGTGAATTTTTTTGTGTTAAAAAACTCTTGCCTTTTGTAGACATTAGCATAAAGCGCTAGCATTAGCTTTTTTGCTCACACTATGTGTTAGCATGCTTAATTTTACTTTTAATGAATGTTTATTTAACTTGAAGTTTTATTGAAAAGCCAGTTCAGTTTTCACTCCATGTTGAACAACATGCTTAATAAAGTTCATGAAGAGGAACTTCTAACATCGTTCTTCAGTTAGCTGTCAGTCTAGCTGCACCAGAGCCACTGTGTGGACAGAATACAGTGATTATGTATTAGCATAGATCATATGGTCTAGTTCAGGGGTGTCAAACATTTTCACCGAGGGCCACATCAGCATAATGGCTGTCCTCAAAGGGCCAGATAACTTAAAAATGTAACCAAATTAAATGTAAAATAAATGTAACAACTCCTTAACGTTACATAACTCTGAATTTATTACTTCTACAAGATAAAACATTACAAATGCATGAAAAATAGGTTTGCTTGTTGCTCTGTTGTAACATAAATCCTTTTGATTTGTCAGGTTATGAAACCCACTTAACTCCATCAATCAAGGATCAAACTATTCAAGTGAATTAGAAATACATCAAAGTTATAATAACTTTGATCAAAACATGTGTTATAGTTAGGGGTGCACACAATCTGTCATCACATGTCATCAAGGGAGAACCTGGCTCTGGTGTTTGGTCCGCACATGGGGGGTGGGGG
>SSNR01000127.1:159648-181958 GCA_006937965.1 Callopanchax toddi
TGCTGTTGGCTCAACATTTTTCTGCTTAATGCTCAATATTTCAAACAACCTTTAACTCATGAGGTCATTCTGATGCTTAAATAAAACTTTTAAACATATTTAAACTAATTCAATATTAAAAGCCTTCTACTAGTCACCTCTCCGGTCTGACAGAGCGATGACCCGGTTTCTTCCTCACTGCAGTCAGACAGCTGCAGCAGGTGAGGAGGCGTGACGATCAAGGTGTTCTGATCCTCCTGACTGACCACCATTAATATTAATGTTCATTAGCTCGTATAAAAGTCCAACACAACACGTTATCTTAGGCAGAAACTGGTTAATCTGGTTTGCCATCAGGGAAGAGGATGATCAGCTGACGGAGGGGTGGAGGATCAGCAGCTCCCCGCGAGCGCACGCATCATGGCTCAGAAATCGACCAGTGATCCTTTGTTCTGGTCAACTAAAATGACTGATTCAGATAAAGAGAACTGGATATGTGATGACAAAATGAACGTCTTTCTCAGAGGGGAATTATTTATCAGCAGATTGAGAGCGCGAGCTGTCGGGTCGGGGAGGAGTTGGTAAAGCGCGCGAGCGCAGCCAGCTGGATCGCAAACCGAGTCCTGAACCAAAGAGGGCGATCTGTTCTGATCACGGTTCGATTGTGACCCGTTGTACCCCTACTGGGCATGTATGAGCTGCGTGCGTGGGTCGGACGTACTGTGATTGTGTGTGTGTTAAAGCGCGCGCCGAGCTGTGCGTAATGGCGCACTGGAGATGCTGTGTATGTGTGTGTGTGCGTGTGTGTGTGTGTATGTGTGTCGGAGCGGAGGTCCTACCGTGTGTCCACTAGCTTCAGAGGCCATGTGACTCATTCACTGAGCTGCAACAGGATGTGAAGCTGTCAGATCGAGGGTCTCCCATCGGGACCGCGCAGCGCTGGTCCGCAAAAGCGCGTTCGAAATCCGGTTTTCATGAGGACCAGGGTACTGCTTGTGTGCACCCTGCCCTGTAGTGGCGGTAAGCCGTCAAGTCGCGGGTAACACAATTGACATGCATTGTGGGAAATGTAGTTTTTGGTCAAAATACGCTTTTTACCTATTTATTTCTGAATACTCAGACCTTTTAAGCTCTCGCAGGCCACATTAAATGACGTGGCGGGCCACATGTGGCCCGCGGGCCTTGTGTTTGACACATATGGTCTAGTTTGTCTTAAGGCACCTTCAGAATAAAGTTTTCTTCAGGCTGCAGGCGCAGCTCACTGACTGAGTGACGAACAGCATTTTCCAGTGTGGCGTCTCTCTTCCTGGGCACATCCAGCTGAGGAAACAAGTCGCTGATCAGTCCGAGGAATATGGGCACATCACTGGTCACTATTTTAGGCAGGTTGAAGTCCCTCAGAGCGCGCATCAGGACCTTTATGGTGAAACAGATAAGGAAGACATGAATAAAAGAATAATTTAAGATGCAGATGTTATTATTGTGACGAAGTTTGTGTTGACCTGCTCTTCAGGTCTGCTGCGTTCCTCTCGCTTCAGCGATCCAGCTACAACCAGGACTGACTTTATAGCACGTAAACCCCAGTCATAATGATCCTAAAAGGTTCAAATAAACAATGTGGTAGTCATTTTTTAAAGCCATATACAGTATTTGTGCAAAATCAGGAACAATATATAGTATTATTGTGATACAATAAAAGTTAGAACTCAGATGTTGTGCGTCAAACATGATTCCTGCTACCAATATCTTTCCTCTAACGTCCACACCATCATCCCCTACACACACAGCTTTTATGTACAAACCTGTTTGGACAGCAGCTCCTTGCAGAGCGTGTAGAGGCTGATAAACTTGCGTGCCAGCAGACGTGCATCAATGAACCCTTCAGCCACCAACATGATCTCACAGATCAACTCAAAGTCTGGGATCACCATTGCACAGGGCCTGGTTGATAAACACATGAACTACAAATGGGAATTTGTTCACACTTCTTAATTCTTTCTCTAAAAGTCATACATTTTCCTGATGTATCTGACCTGAAAAGAGCCTTGAGATTCTCTGGGAGCTCAGCCCTGCCAGCATAACCTGGGTTTAGAGTGATGAAAATCCCCACTGTTGGTTTCAACTCAATTTCTTCTCCCAGGAAATGAAACCTGCAGGTACAGACTGTTTACTGGTGCACTGAGGATGAGACCAGATGAGCAGACTAAAGGCGAACAGACATCACAGATCACCATGTATACCGTTGTTTTTTGTTGCGTACAGCATCTTGTATGGTCTTGACCTGCACAGCGACCACAGACAGAACGTCCACTGAGATCCTGTTGAATTCATCGAAGCATCCCCACACTCCTGTCTGAGCCAAACCCTTGTAGATGTTACCAATAGACTGAAGACATAACATAAAAACATTAAAGTGGAATAAATTAGTAGAAAAGTGGAAGAAATGAGCAGTGGGAGGAACATCTCTGCTGTCTGTGCCACCTTGTAGTCCATTTGTTCCGAACAGTTGAACACGTACACCATGATGCCAAGGGAGCGTCCGAGGTCTTTAGTGGTCTCTGTTTTCCCAGTTCCAGCTGGGCCTGATGGGGCCCCACTCATGGTCAGATGGAGGGACTGGGTCAGGGTTATGTAACACCTGACAGTGGTGAGATCAAGGTGTCAAAAAAATATATATGATACTGTGTGAACAAAAACACCCAACTCCAAAAGGATGACCCGTGAAAACGTGTGTATGCTAACCTGTCAGTGAGCGGGGTGATGACCAGTCTGTTGGTGTTGCCCAGGTATTCGTAGCTGAACTGGAACTGGGCGTCACAGATGTTCACATAACAGTGTTGCGTCGCTTCATCCCAGCGGTGGCGCAGCTGGGACAGCCATGCAAACGCTTGTCCCGTCATCACCTACCAAAAAAACACATCAACATGAGGCTCACATAACTCATGAGGCTCTCATTTACACAATAGAATAATAATAGAAACCTTTTGGGAAATAAGATTGGCGACCACGTCTCGAGCGTGGACATCGATGGTGCAGATGGTCATGATCTTCTGTCTGTCTCCAGGAGTTAAATCTCCAAGCAGCATGTGGATCAGTGAGTTGAGCTGCGTGACCTAGAAAACCAAAGCATCACTGAACAAAAGACTTTGTTCACCCAAATAATACAATATGTTTTTATAATAACCCTACCTGTTTCCTGTTGTAGTCTTTGAGAGCGGTCTCAAATCCTTCCTCCACCCTCGCAAAGGCAATACCCACATCTGTAGCCCACCACACCTGACTACCAGTTAATGACACCTATTTATGGAAAACAAATAAAACATGCAAAGGACAACGGGAGTGTTTTTAAAGTTGTTTCTAAAGATTCTGCCTCATCAGACCTGTGCAGGGTAGTCAAAGAGCCACTGGTCTCGTGGTTTGTCTTCATAAGCAGCTACAGCCTCCTGGATCTCCTTCTGGACTGTACGACGCATGGCGCTCTCTAATGCACCTAACCAGCACTCAGCCTGGAGAAAAACATGAAAACTGGAGTAAAATCAAGACAGAATAGCATCTCAAAGAGTTTAGAAAAGCTCAATAACCATCAATTTGAAATGTATACTCATATTACAGTGTATTAAAAAAGATATATGTATGCATCATCATATAGAAAAGTGTTTTAATACCTGTCCTTCACAGATACACGGCTCTGAGAAAGGAACATATTCTCCCTCTCGACTGTACATCCCTAAAGCCTCCGCCACGCCATCTTCCTCCCCGCCCCCGACTACGTCTGAATCCTTAAAGCGGAGATCTGCTATGTTGTCAAACAGCTTCAGTAGATGTCTGGTCACCTAAAAAAAAACACACAAACTCACAGGATTAATCAATTCCAGACAGCTTTGTTTTGTTTTTTCAGTGCTTGAGACAAGATTTATGAACATTCCACTAATGACAGCATGTGCTGTTTCTAGGAAAAGATGATTTGTGCTCTGTCACCTGTTTGGGCTGCGTTCCCTTGGAGATTATTTCCAGCAGGTCTGAGGCAGAGACAAAATAAAATCTGGGGAATGTGAGTCTCTTTGTCTCCAGATACTCCGCTAAGGCCTTCTCACACACAGACAGCCTCTGCTGTAAGGCTTCCAGGCTCTCCAGGAAGCCAGGCTTGTTTGTCACATCGACAACATTACTGTTCTGCACCACCTCAGTCATCAACGTCTAAATAAAAGCAGAATACATTTAAAAGAAGACATTTTCTTGCTGTGGTGCGCTGAAATAGAAGTATGCTGTTTTGTGATGTTACCTGGAAGTCAGAATGTATTCCCTGGAAACGCTCGGCATCGCGGGCCAGCTGGCAGCGGATGTCATCGCTGTTTGTGAAAATGCTGTTGAGGTGAGCCCATGTTCTCTGGACGCACATCCAGGAAGCGATGACCAGGTCTGCCACCATCAGCTTCCTCTGCCAGCCACTCACCTCCGCCTGGAAATACTCCACATACTTGCTCATCAGGATGTTCTGCAGCTGCACCTGAAAACAAAAGACATGCAAACATGCAACTAACGTGTTACACAAATTAAATTCTCTTTTCCCTTATTTTTTTGTTTTGGTAAACTTTTGTTGATGTGAAATCAGAATCTGAGGTCCTTTAATTTAAATTCTCTAATGAAACATTGCAGTTGTGTTTATGTTTTAAGCTAAACAACACACCTGATTGTCCTCCAGTGTCTCAATTAGATTCTCATCAGCTTTCAGCAGAGGGATTCCTGTGCTGGTGTGAGTCTCATATGACAGCGACATAACACTCCAAGTCTGAGTTATCTCTGCCAGAACCTGTAAAGAAAATGCAAACACGACTGTAGAAAGATTTCTTTCTTTCTTTTGCTCAAATGAGGTTTGAGTCGAGGTCATTTAACGCCTTTAGAATTAGAGTAGAAAAATGGATCCTACCTTCTCAATGGCCATTTCTTTCACAGCTTTGTCCACTATGTTTTTAACTTCATCCTCCACACGGTGAAGCTGTAACTCCAGTAGGTCCCCTAAGGTGGTGCCCTCCCCCATCACAAACCTGACCTGGGGATCAAAATGGAGGCATTCTGTGATGGTGAGCGTTCAAGTCCAGATAACTGGATTTCTTTCATCTTTATAGTATCTGCGACGCCGAGGCGCATATTTTCATACCCCTGTAGTGTTCATAAGCTGCTGCCAGTGCCTCTCCCGGATGGCGGAGTCCTGCAGCTCGTTGACGGCTCTCAGAGAGGTCAGCAGGTTTTTCACAGTTGATTCCAGACCCGTGTAGACATCCCATGCTCGCACTTCTTTATCTAGCATTTTCATTTCCTGTAAAACAGAACAGAATTAATTTTGCATGATACACAAACAACCCTACAGAACTAAAGCTTGTCCACAGACGTTATCTCATACTTTAGCAAACCTCCGGAGCTCCATGTCCATCTGTTCAACGTTGATCTCCTTCCATGGGGTCTTGGTCCAGTCCTCTATACATGTCTGGAATTGACAAACTATTTGATTACTACTGTTATTGTTTATTTTAAAACTAAATTAACGCCTCTGTCATTGAGAAAGGAGCTGATTAAAGTACCCTGACGAAGATGATCATGTCCCAGACTGCTTTGACGAGGATGATGTCTGAGCGACACTGGCGCAGCTGCTTGTATTCTGGGAAGCTGACCTCGAACAGATCGGCTGTGTCCTGCAGCTTCTTCATCTCCGTCTCCATCACCGCCACTGATCGATTACACTGAGAACAATAATTCAATCTGCTGTTACAGTTGTGCTGCTTCATAGATTTCCTTTAAACTGAACTAATTTAGCAGCAATCACCGTTTTCTTTGTAGTTTGTGAAGGAATTTCTCCTGCAGCTCACCTTATCAATCAGTTTATACGGCTCCTTCAGATGGATCTTAAAAATGGATTCGGTACGGAATTGTTCTCTGAACTCATACTGCTTCACCTAAAATATGAAACAATGTGTAAATTTAGAATGCATGCGTTTCTGCCTGCATCATTCTAGTACAGGCAGTGGGAGGTGAGGTCTCATATATAATGCAGGAAAGAAAATGGGAAGCTTTATATATCAGATATCCAGCTCTTTGTGAGGGGCCTGACATCCTACCTCGCTCACACTCAGCCTCACCTCAAACTGAACACATCTCCTCTTTATAACTGAAACCTCGTTGGACTGCAGCGGCGCCACCTCATGTTTGACCGTGAAAGCGACTTTTCTGAGACTTTTCCACTTTTCAGGCAGCTCCTGTTTTGTGAAAAAGAATGAGGTAATATTATCCACTGGTACTTGAGTAGTGCCAAATGTAAATGAATAATAATAACAACATTAATACAACAGCTTTTTAATTTTGTTACATTTAATTAATTATAATAAAAATGTTAATTCTCTCAATGTAATCACTTATAATCGGTGGCGTGTTTGGTTACGTGCTTCGAGCTGTGAGTAGACGCTGTCTGGAAGCTGCTGTCCATACGACTTGAGGAGCTCAGAAGTTGACTTGAGCGGTTTGAAGTGCTGCTCGTTACTGATCTGTCTGTCTCGTATGGCCATGAGGTGTCCCATTATGTTCACCAGCCCTGCGTAGTCTCCATTTGACACCTTTGTGGAAAGACCCTTGGAAGTGTCCTCAAGAAAACTAGACAGGTCCCTTACGCTGCAGGAAAAGAATAAACGAGTTGAATTTCATGAAATGACTCTTGAATTATGCATGTCTGTTCGTGTCTAACCTCTGGTTCACGTGGTTGAGAAGATGCTCCTTGAACATCCAGCTCCACCTCTTGATGACGTTCATCAGCGTGTGCTTAAAGGGCCTGATGTCCAGCTGCAGCCAGCCACAGAACACCTTTGTGTCCTCCATCTTGCTCACTCGCACGTACAGAGACTCAAAGAGATTGATCTGGATGGAGGAATGGAACAGTTCCTGAGGTTTGACCAACCAGATCACTGGATGTGAGATGAATACATCAAGGCTGACTGCGTAGGGAATGAGTCACAAAACACACTTGATCTTTAAAGTTGTCCAGGGTGGGTGGGTTTTTTTTCAGCTCATATTCAGCATACAGCTCTGCTTCCTCTGTGCTTAAAACATGACCGTAAAGCAGAAACTGCCTCATGAATTCAGACCTGTGAAGGAAGAGAAAACACTTAAAGGCAGATTTTTCCACAGACGGAATATAATAAATTAAATTTAGCAAACTCATGTAACCTGTCATCAGTCCAAAGGTAACTATAGCTGGAAAATGAAGCCTGGTATTCTTTGATCTGACAAAAAAAAAAAATCACACAATTCTTACGGTTGTGTATCTGTAGAAATCCCTAAACTTCAAGAGAGGGGGAAAAAAAAGACTTACCTTAGCGACAGCTGCACGAGCCCGTGAGCGAATGATATTACACATCTCTGACAAATCCTCCATTTCGTTTATGTCGTACTACAAGATGAGACATCAAGATTGCACGTGTCAAGGCAGCTTGTTTATTTGTGCATGCATGCACACTGCAGATATGGGATCTAATCCGTACACCACCTGATAATCTTTCAGCTGTGTGTCGGCTGCTACTCTGGGTATGAACGATGCCATGCTTGCGATATTGTCCACCATTTTATCTACGATATCGTAGAAGTTACCACTGTGGCTTAAGTCCAGTGAGGGGTCAAAGGTCACCTCTTTGGCGCTGAGTACCAGCTTGATTTCAAACAGTGGTGCAATGCTCTGTGTTGAGTCAGTGTTGTCCATGTGGTACTGAAGGGAGCAGTGGACTGCATTGGAGAAACCCGCTACAACCATCCGGTCCACGTATTCTGTGTAAGCCCGCCACTCGCTGCCGCCTCGGTCCGTCACGCCGAGCAGGGACTGGTTCTCCTGGACCAGAGTGGGAATGTTCATGACTGAGTTTTACAGATACTTGCTGTGTTTTCTGACTGCATGTCAACAGACCTGTAGTAGTTTGTGTATCTGGTCTCCTGTGTTGCTGATGAGAGCTCGCTGTTTGGAAACGCTCTCATCGATGTCGGAGAAGCCGAGGAGAGTAGAATCATTACTCGTTCTGGTGATGAAGGCCTGGTTACTGAATTTACCCATGAGCGCCTGAATGGCTTCAACGTTAGCTTTACTCCTCTCGACTCGAGTAGAAAGGCTCTGGTAAAAATGCACGATAAATGATCACATTTCTCAGTAAACACCATCATGTTGCTTTTTGTTTTTAGATGTCTTCCAAAAACAATAATCCTTGGAATACATATGAGTAATCCTCGGTACCTTGACCAGTTCTTGTGTACTCTGAATGTAGTCCCAAAGGTCATCCTGAGCCCAGGTCAACTCCAGGAGGGCTGGACTGAGCTGTTCCCTCACTCCATCCATCTCAGGTTTCACCAGACCCAGCTCTACAGCCAGGATGGTCCCGTTGAGCTTGTTGTACCACTGGGTCACCAAGGTCAGCGTCTGTGTGTACTGCACAATGAGAGTGCAGCATTAACACTAAATACTTTATTTATTGTCAATCATCTCACAAGTAAAACTATTTTCCCACCATGTAGAGTCTGTCCTGTTTGGAATAGAGCTGGAGAGCTGCTACAGGAATGTTTTGGTTCTTCATCATGCCCAGATATTTCACCTCCCTCAGCACAGATGTCAGCTGAGGAAAGCAAGAATAGAAGAGAGTTTAACATGCAATATTATTACAAAGAAGTTGATTCGATTAAAAGAATAACAAGATGCACAATCAAGACTTTATGTTTGCTTGAATTTAGAGATGTTCCCTGAACGCCTCACAATTGGTTTTAGTGAGAAAGAAAAGGACATAAGCACATATAAGACTCCTGTTTTGGGAAAACAAGTGCTAAGTGATCAGCTGTTTGTGTGTTACAGTCTGGGTGCCAACTCACAGCAGTTACAGCTGCTATTGTAACCAAAACACACGAGGAGAGCCAGAGAAGCTAAGTAAATATTAACTGAGGCAGCAGTTAAACAATCAAAGGGAAACTCACTTTGTATTAGTCACTTGCTTTGAAATATTAATGAAGAGCAGAGTAAGTCATTGTGAGATTCGTATGCTTGTATAACACTGTTTCACTGGGTGGCCAATTGGAAATTTGCAAGCAGCAAAGTCAGTAAATGAAAAATAAATTACTTTAAAGTGTCAAATTATTCAAATTAATGAAAGACAATGAATTTTCTAGGACTTTGTTAACATTTGCTAATGTATCCTCTGCAGTTATGAAGCGTTGTACTTACAGCGGGACTGAAGTTGACCTGGAAGAGGCCTGTGTCGGTGTTGAGTGTTAACAGTGGCTCTTTGAGATGCGTTTGGCAGATTTCCTCCAGCCCTTCTGTCCACTCAGTGAACAGCTCCTCATCATGCTTGTCCAAAATCTCAAGAACACTTTCACACTTCCTGAGCACATCGTCTGCCTCGGCACACCCCAGAGGTCTGGAAGATGGAAAGGGACAAAAACATGTCATCTATATTGTGTACTTACAAAATCACAATCTGTTATCAGCTGAAATGGTTAAAGAGATAATTCATATATTCTTTTAAGCTTTTTACTGTTAAAAAGACATTATTATCATAGCTGGTTGCTGTAGCTTTTTAAACAGGTTAGAACAAACCAACAAGCTAACATCTACTTAGGTCAAGTTGGTAACTATTGTATTAAAACACATTCAGTCTTAAAAATTTGTAAAAATAATTTATTTACCTTTACATCAATTTTAATTTCACATTACCTATTTATTTACATTGAATTTTGTGATTATTTGATTGTGGTATTTCCTGATTATCACTATTCCTAATAGAACAACTGTGTTTTACAATCTTACAGCAGTGTGAAGATTTAAAAAATAGCCTTTGAAAAAAAAATTGGGAAAATGAAGTAGTTTGCTAACAAGGCTGTTAGCTTGTCAATTTCTCCAGAGTAAAATTTAGTTTCTCCATCCTGTCATTTCAAGACCTGTTTACAACAGGTAAAATATTTAAACAACCTTAATATTGATGAAACTAATACTCATAATAATCAAATAGTATTTGTGTTTGTCAGTGTCTTTTGGTTGCGTCATACACATGGGCTAGCTGGCAGAAGTTGCTTCTGTTGGTGAGGACGCGACTGCGAAGCTCCTGCGACCATTTAAGGTTTCCAGACACTGAAGGCATGTTTTTTGCCAGGACTGTATCACCGGTCTGCAGCTGAAACAAACAGCTGCATTATTTTTGCTGATCATATCACCTGACAGGTATACTGGATGATTGAAACATCAGAACTAAAAAAGGTAGTTTACTCTCAGCCTAGCTTACCCCGTCTCTGTGTTGACCCAACATGAACTGGCAGTGGTCTATTTCCTGGTTGAACATGTCCAACAACACGGTGTAATTAGGAGAAAACAGCTGTTGGATTCTGGGTCTCTCAAGAAGTGTGCCAAAAATCTTCAACAACTGCAAAGAAATGGTGTATATGTTAGGAACATTAAATGTAAAAATAACACACATTGTCCTAATGTTGCCATACAGGATTGACTGATTTAATCTTGGAGGATGAATGTATATCAGTGAGGGACAGCCATACCTTAAAAGCTGAATTTAGGTTTTTGGAGTGATGAAAGGCCAAATTAAGAACGGTTCCAAGCCTTTGGTCAAAATCTTTGTTCTGCTCCATGAAAAGCTTGTAGTGACGCACAAAATCCTGGAAACAAATGGGCAATGGAGGAGAGATGATGGATATTTTTACTTACTTGAGTGATTGAAAAGCTTTGATTTTGTCTCTATTTTTGTGCTATTTCCCTTCCATTAAATTTTCAGTGCAGCCTTTTAACTTCTCCTTGGCTCAGTTAATCAGTTTTGGCCGGAACAACACACACTTGAGGAAAAATATATTATGACACAAATCAATTTAAGATTGAGTTTCTGTTCTGAGTCACACTGAAAGCTGTTGTAAAATAAAATTTACATCTAGTAAATTAAATATTGATGCACTGACTAATAATGACTCCAGTCACTGGCTCTTGTGTGTTGCTTAGCAACTACTTTGCTTTACTACCTTTCAATTACTGCACTGCTGGGCAGAAAAATAACATCTAATTGTTATTTTTGATTTTTTTTTCTTTTGGGGCCGCGCCCACCAGTGCTGCAAATAAATCACTGTGAGTTATGACCCGTTGGAGCCTGATTAAATAAACAGCAGTGTGACATCAAAGACAACAGCAGCAGTCTCTCAGGGTCTCACATCATTAGAATAGTCTAAAGGGTTGTATTTGCTCTCTCTCAGGGTCCGCCAGCGGTCATGAAACTCATCGTTCATGCTGAAGACCATCTGGTTGAGGATTTTTCCTCTGGATCCACCCAGTTCAACCTTCTCCAGCTTCAGAAAGTCCAGTGCTGTTGCAAAAAGTTCCTGCAAATGAGATGGGAGACTGTATTTTTAATACTGAAATTTAAGCTTCCATTTCCTTAAAAGCCTTGATCTGTGTGCAAACCCACACCTCGATCATGAGAAGCCTTTCCACGATGCCATCTGAACGCTTAAAGATAAGAGCTTCTGGAAAGTCCCACAACTTTACAGCCTGGGTGTTTCTGTAGTAGTTGGGTATCTTCTGACGGTAAGTGTGAAACTGGTCCCTGAAGGCTTGTAGAACTGAGATGCTTATCTGTACTCTCTCCATCCCCTCCTCAAGCTCCATCTTGAACAGTTCTTCAGGGATGAGATATGCAAAGGCCTGGACACAGACACACAGCGTGACATTTCTCCTCCTTTTGTCACTCCTGCTCAGATTTGGGTCTCCGTACCTTTTCGACAATCAGGTTGCTGAACTCTTGCAGGAGGACGACCATGCGCTGTGGAGTGCAGTAGTACTTGGAGTGACTCCAGATGAGACAAAGAGTGTGAAAAAGAGGAGGCAGCAGAGTTTCCATCTGAGGAAAGCTTCTTTCTTCTAGGACGGTGATCTGTCTCCTCAGAGGGCGCAGATACAGATCTATGTCCTCCGCTTCCTGTACGGCTGTAGGGATGAGACATCATGAGGAAACTGAGCTGTGTTCTTTGATCTGTTTCATTTTCACTAACCATGTGAATGTGACTGCTGAACAAACTTTAGGACAAATTAGAATATGATTTGTTTATGTGAGAGGTATTTTTAATTAGACTGGAGGGTTCAGATTAAAGCTGCTTCTTTCATTTGTTGAATGGAAGTAATTGAGAAGTAAATATGTGACAAACGATGACAGAGTTAGGACACGATGAGGTACCTTCATCAACTTTAACACAGACATCCTTAAATGCAGAGTAGTAACTGCTCTTCACTCTCCTCAGGATCTCCATGATCTGCTTCACTTTGGAGCTCCGGATCTAAAAAACCCCAAAATATCAGACACTATAGTCAATGGATTGATATTATTTATGATCCTTTCTATTTGCATACACATTACAACTAGGGTAGGAAATATTACCAAAAAGTAAGGATTTGACTGCCCAATATATTGATCATTTTAGTCATCAGTTCTCTTTTTCTTGCTCAGAAAAATGAAATATTTATTTTAGAACAAAACTTAATGGTTTTGATAGTTTTTAAGTATTTCAGTTGTATTTATTTGTAATAATGGGCGACTATAGCTCAGTGGCAGAAATCGCCTTCCAGTGGGAGAGCGGGGAACAAATCCTGGCCCGGCCATGTGCTGAAGTGTCCTTGGGCAAGGTACTGAACCTCTGACTGCATCCTGGGCGCCACCAAAAATGGCTGCCCTCTGCTCCTCAGGCATGGGTCAAACGCAGAGAACAAGTTCCACTTGTCCTGAGGTATATGTATGTGGACACAAATTCCCCTTTCCCTAATATCAAATCCATCAACTCACACACATTTATTTTTAAAAATGTGCTTTTACATTTAAATTAATAGACAAAAGGACAAAACAAAACATTCAAATGTTCTTAGTTTCAGGAAAGCAGAACACCCTCATAGCTGACCTGTTTGTTGATGTTATCCCTGTTACTGATTGTTGATGGTGTGAATAAATTGATAGGGTTAGGTTTGGATGACACTGATGTTACACTGATATTTGTGGGTCTCCTCAATATTAGATCATTACATGTTAGAACCTTATCATTAACTATCTCCCTATTTTTAACATACTATCATTATTACCTGTTCTTTACAATGTTTACATTTTTCCACCATAAAGTCCAGGGACCTAATTAGGTTCTAGGGAATATTTTGACCCCTGAAAAAGCACCACTCTGTGATTAATACTTTCCAAACAATTTGTTGTCATCCCACACTTTTAGCATTTTAAGGATTTTAACACAGCTCATCTCTCTCCAAGCACAGACTCATGGATTCTGTTAGAAAAAAATGTACATCTTCAAATAAATAATGTATATAATTTCTGTGTCTGTTTGCCCAAATCATGCTGAAAGTCTGCAGTGAACTGGAAACCCAAACATTTTGATACAAGGGAAGGAGGCATCTCTACATTACTGACATCAGCGACGCCCTGCTAGCCTCCACAGAGCTGCTGTCTTACTTGTTCCTGGATGCCCAGCAGGTTTTCCTTCTGAGTGGCCCAAAACTGGAGCTCTACGTTGGGGCCTGGATGGTCTCCCTGGAGCAGGAGCATGCCTGAGTCTTCCTTCAGCACATTCCAGATCTGTCCAGACCACTGAACTATCAAAGTTTCTATAGAGTATAACAAGCCATGGTCCAGTGGCCATCCAGTTGGGCTGCAGGGGACAGACAGGGACTCAATCAGTGAGGATTAAAATAGAAATGTCAGCTATGGAATGTGAAAGTACTGTGGGCAAACTAAACTCTAAATGGGAAGAAAATGTTCTCAGTAAGTTGAATGTCATCATAGTCAAGTTGTAAATCATTTTAATTAGTTTGACTCCCTTAATGTCTGTCAGCTGTCTCCTTAAAATGTTACATTACTTCCTATTTGATTTCTGCAGTAGCCAAAGGAAATAACCCTGTAAAAATATTCTGAGTGGAGGCAGTATAACTTTTTTATTAAATGTAAAGAAATTAATTGTGATTCATGTTTTATGTTTCTAATAAAACATTTAGTAGATTGTTTTCATTTAAACTATTCAAATGTTTTATTTGACACGAGTGGGATTTCCAACAAAATCTTCATACTGAGGTTAATAACATAACCAAATAGCTTTTCACTTTTGGACTTTTGTGATGAATCATAAAACAGGTCAACATGACCATTTAGCAAAACTACAAGACCATTAAAAAAAACCCCAACACCAGACTTTTTATTCAACTGTCAGAATAAGGGACTGCTATGTGTGGGCTAAGCCCTCCCTGGCATTTACAATAAAAATGTTAAAATACCTAATAAACACACATTTTTAAAATTCTATTTAATTCTGAGGGATTTGCAATAAAATAGTTGCCAATAAGTAAATAAAATCCACATAATCTTTCCAAAAGGGCTAACTTTTCTCAACCCAAACAATCCCAATAGATTCAATGTCTTTGGGATACTGAGTGATTGACAGGTGTCTTACCACACCCCCTCCATTTGCTGATCAGCCTTCTCGTCCAGGGTCAGCCCAAGGCTACGCTTCAGCCAATGAGGGTGGACGTACAGTAGCGTGCCTCTGGCACGTGGGTGTGGTTTGGCGCAGTAGGTACATGGCTAGCAAAATTAGCATGAACAGTGGCGGTTCTAGACCAACATTAGAGGGGGAGGGGGGGGGGGGCAGGCTTGGTCCAGCTGCTATTTTAGAGGGGCAGAATCTAAAAAATTCAGCACTTAGCAGGGGCCACAGGGGGGCTTACCCCCCCCCAGAGCATGAATGAGGTGGAATATTCAAGTTTTCATCCGTTTTCCTCTATGTCTTTTGTAGAAAAAATTGGAAATGAAGAGGTTGGGGCGGATAGACTAACGGACATTAAAATTCAGCAAAATGAGAAGCGTGAAAACTTTTTTTTCTCCAATCTGAGCAGGAATTCATCCAGAAGTCACCTGGCTTAAATGAGGTGGTTACTAATCTTTTTGTCCAAGAAAAATCGTCGGTGAGCTTCTCTTCAAATAAGGTAGGCCTCATTAAAAATAGCGATACTTTTTTATTAGTATGATTAGTAGTTGTGTTAAGGAGTAAAGTGTGTTGTGTAAAGCTGGTTTGTTGTTTTAGTGCTTTAATGGGACATACTGTTTTTTAAAGCTTGGTTCCTTTCAAATGGGATGATTCTGTTGTTTATTTTTGTCACCCCACCCTACAAACATCACCACCTGCTGCCATTGACATTCTATTCTGATTCCTGTTAAAAGCTAAACACAACAGAATGACCTTATTTTCGCTTTACTCGTGCACTAACCTGAATGCTATGTCCTGGTGTCGTGCACGCTCCACACTAAGAGGCAGAGGCAGCAGAGTCCTCCCTTCAGCCTGACCCGTCAGAGTCACCACTTTGCTCCTCAGCCTCTCCAGGTGTCGATGGATGTCATCAGAAACCACCTGAGGCCAGTCCTCATGGTTCAGCCCGTTAGACAGCACACACACCAGAACCTGCACAAACACACAAGCTGTTCCAGTGGACAGATATATCGCCTCACCATATTTTCTGTTTTTTGAGCAAAAAGTAGTTCAGCAGACATTTTGACTTCATATTGAGGAAAAATGGTGGGAAGTCAATTCTGATCCAGTATGGATTCCCCTCTAGTAAAGTCAAAATGTGCTGTGCAAAATGCTCACTCTTCAACTTATAAAACCCAACGTTTTGCACGCCATCAGCATCATACAAGCACACACGTTTATCCAACCTCTGAGATGACAACAGGCAGGTGTTCCATTGGATATCCGGGTATCTCTCCCAGCCTGAACTGGTGTCTGAAGTCTTGGCGGGAGATTCTTTTTACGCCTTTCTTCAGCACACACAGCAGCTTGGTTTTCCACGGTGGAGACGTCTTCACAGATGAAAAAACAGTAGGAATGCTTTCAACAGCATTGAAAGCACTAGAAATAAGTAGTGACTTATTTCAAAAAATGTGTTCGTTAGATTTTGTGGAAACAGCGGGCCTTTTAAATGAACACATCTGTTAGAATTAAAATGCTTTATTTCTCCTTGAACCAGCATCGAAATACCAGCATACTGAGCATTTTACTTTAGAGATTAGCATGCATAACCTCAACATAAAAGGAATGAATAAATTACCTGAGTCATTAAAGTTAAATTTATAATTGTAACGATTCAACTTGCTTGCAAATTTGATTCCAAAAGAAAGGAGGAGAATTATGAGAGCAAGAATTTGACCTTTTCATCTTCTTCCCTTCTGGGTTTATTTATCTTGTTCATGCGTGCGTTTCTTACTTGAGCATCCCCTGCGTGCAGCGTGCCTCCAGGTCCGGTGAAGAGCAACAGCCTGCTGCTAAAGATGTGGTCCAGAAAATCCAGTATAATCTTTTGATTCTCCTCCACACCAATAAAGCGGTTCCATTTATCCGTCTTCACTCGCAGCACACAGAAGGCCTGCTCCCGGAGGAAGTCAACTCTTTCATCCGACAGCACCACCCCGGCTTTGAGAGAGGGCTCCTGGGGGAGACGTCCCCCCCCGGCCCCGCCGCTGCTCATACGGCCGCTGCTGCTTCTCGTTGACGTTGGGTCGGACATGATGGCTCAGCTGGTGGGAAGAAGAGGAAAAGAGAGGCTTCTTGTCTCTGATTCAGTGTCTAGAGGAATGTGAAACCTGAGAGCAGGTTCAAGCAGAGTAAAATATAACTTACTTTAATGGCTGCCAGTGACAATGATGACTGCCTCCTTCTACAATCCAAACCTTGAATCCTCCGTTTCCTTTGATCAGCTGGAGCAGGTATACTCACCTTGATGGACAGGTGCTGATATCACTGTAATAATGTAGCTGAACTGGCTTCATTACTCTCAGAGCTGGCATCTATGTATGGAGCCAGTACAAGCTGCAACCCTATCCAGGTAACCTGAGCCCTCAGAGGAGAGCTAACAGCAGCCAGTTGCTGAGGACAGGTAAGGATTTCACATCTGAGAGGTACTAAGGTTTCCAGTGATGTGTCATAAGCATATAATCATTGTATTTAGGTTTCTTTTCCACATGCATGATATTATGACATCATGCTCTGAACAGTCAGGACATGAGCAAAGAGCATCTGGAGGTATCTTCTGATTCCTCCAGGTTATTTAAGCCATCATTCATTTATTTGTGAGATACAAAGTTATCCTGCTACAAATATAGGAAAATAATTTTGAGAGTTATGGTCTGAAAATTATGAAAATCCGCAGTGTATTGAAATATAACATGATAATCAGTGCTGCTGGTTTATTTATTAGTGGTTATAATGTTATGGCTGTAGCAGAAGACAAGGCTATTGGATATTTTTTTCTACTTTTGGTAAAGTGTCTATTATTTTCTAAATCTTTCTAATTGAAATAGGAATATAGTGTCTTCTCCTTAGTAATCAATGCAATGTGCGTCATCACCACAGGGGGGCAGTTTGATACAGTGATCCGCCACAGCATCTTTCAACTTTAATCCAAAGTGACCCTAACCATGACATCCTATTACAAATGTTATGCCATTTATGTAAAAACGTGGAAAAATGGGACATTTCTCTAACTGCGTTACCAGAAATACCACAGCAATGATTACCCTTTTAAAGATCCTGTAGTTTTTTTGAGTTTAACATTAATACTCAGACATAATCATATCCCTATTTAAAACGGAGAGACTGGCGAAGCCTGAGCTTCTCTGAGATGTCTGACATTTGAGTGCACTGCTAACCTTATAGTCATACATTTGATCTGTGTTTAGCAGAAATCGATAAAAAAAACCGTAATATCCACAAACAGATATAAGCATCTCTTCAGCAGAGGGATTATTAAAAGTTGAATGTTTAATGGTGGAATGAAGTCTACATATCTATTTGTTCATATCACAGACAGGATATTCTTTCAGTGTGTTTTTATGATCACTTCCTTTTGTGTTCATTTGCGTTTTCTCAAGTCAGCTGATGTTTTATGGATGTAATTTTTTAAAACGTGAATGCTCATTATTCATCACCAGTGAACATTTCATTTGCTCACAGCAGTGACCATACCAGCCAGTAATCCGTGGCAGTCCTCCAGCTGAATTTGTCCCTTCTGAAATTTGATAGTCCAAGTCTCGTGTTTTTTCCTTTTTTTTTTAAACATCACAGTACATTTGGGCATGCTCTATTCAGAATAAGTGCCATTTATTAGTATATTATCTCATTAAGTATGCATATATAATGAAATACCTGCATATGTGTGTGGCTGATTGTGTCTGTATGTCTGTCCAGAGCCCAAGGCTGGTGAGGTTGAGGGGTGCTGGTGCTGGTGGTGGTGGTGGTGGTGGGGGGGCTCCCTTGGGTGTCTCCTCAGGCTGTTTCTAAGCCCATTTGAGCTGGCTGACAGAAGGGGCATGGCTGCCCATCGCTCTGACCTCATGCCCAATGTCAGCTCCGCTCTGCAGGGATGGTGGCTAGAAAAAGAGATCTCAGAACAGCGGGGTGGGGGGTGGGGTGGGAGGGGGGGCACAAGAAGAAGAGAGATGAGAGAGAGCCAATGGAGAGACAAAAAGGGAAGAATGCTGGTGTGGAGAATGAGGAGAGGCAGCAGGCTCACTGAATACCAATGAAAGAGAGAATGAAGTGATGAAGAGCAGAACAACGGTGGGGTAGAGATATGCACTTGGTGATAAATATTTAAGTGTATTACTGAACATTGCTGAGTAATCCATGTGGGATGAGTGAGGGCATATGGAAAAATGTATCCTCAGGCAATATTTAATCTGCCAGCTCTTGACTGTAACTGAAATATCACCAGGAAGTGGATGTAATATTCTCCTCCAGCGCAGCAGAGCAGAGCACTTACCAAACTGTTTTTAACCTCTCAGAAATGAAGTTTTATCCAGAAGCATCTCCCTCAATTCTTTCTTCTTTCTTACCTCCCCCTTCCTGTCTTTTTGTACCTCTCTCTTTTGCTCTCTCTATTTGTCGTTGCCATGGCTACATGTTGCTTGACAATCAAGCTGCCGTTCTTGAGTCCTGAGCGTCAGCCTGGCGCGCTCTCCAACTCGCTCCTCAACCACTCCTCTGCTTCTGTTCTCATCACCCTTTTCCTCGTCCTCAAAAAAAGCGGGAAATTGCATGTGGGTGAGCCGAAGGTCTTTTCATCTTTCAGGCACAGACGCGCACAGAAATTGAGCGTCGTCTCTTTCAGGCACGGGGAGCCATAAACAAGTGTCCATGCTGTGAAACGTCTTGTGGTCTATGGGGAAAGTAACAGATTTGTGTAATTTGGAGACAGCTGGACTTGAGGACGAAGAGACAGGATAAGGAATAATATCAGCAGGGGAAGATGGCACTGTCACAGACACACACTCAGATCATTTCAAATCCCCCCTCCTTTCCTCGGCAGCCATGAAATCCAACCATGTCTGGCGATTGCCATGTATGTGCTGTGTGTCCAGATGGTGCTGACCAACCGTCCCTCCCAGGGTAGATGAAGTAAATGGAGCGATTACAGTAATGACCGACACACACATCTGTCTCGTACGTCTGCATTGCTGCCAGCTCGTTTGGACACACAACCGCAGAAGCAACACTGAGGTGTGGAGTTGGCTAAGGCAAGCAAAACGCACCGCTATGTGCATTTCTCAGGCATTAGGAATCTGGGGTTTTACAGTTTCCTCTTTGAATGTAGCATGCACATTTATAAATGTGCAAGCTGCTTGTTGACACATCAGGCACCTTAGAGAAAAGGTCAGTTTGGATGAAATGTCTTCATCCTTGTGGAGGTTATTTTGCTAAATCCCTCTGAGCTCCTCAGTCTAACCTTCTCTGACTGTTCCTGGTTCACTCAGCTCCACAACTTTGCTCCTCTGCTTTTCATCACGCCAATATCAACCACTTCAAAAACCTCGCCCTGCTTCTGTTCTTCTGTTTCTCTGTTTTTGCCGTCTTTGATGTTATTCTCAAACCCTAAAATGAATCAAGAGAGGGGGACAATTTGAACAAGCCGGCAAAGGCAGGTGGTCTCTTTGTAGCTCGGAGAAAAAAGGCAGAGTGTCACCAGCGAGCTCATCGTTATCAGGCTTCTCCTTTGTTCTGCAAAGGTCTTTCTCCCTGTCTGGACTCAGTGATATTTGAGCCAGAAGTCCAAGCCCATTTGGGGTTAGAGTGCACAGCCAGTCTACCAGGATGTGTGTGTTTGTGTATTTAATTTCTTATCTTGTTCCTCCCCTGAGCATATGTGTTTTCTGTTCTAGTTAAAGGAGAACCCAGAAACGCTGATTCCATGCTGACGGCTTTCAGAATAGTGTTCACTAAGTCAACTCTGTGAAAGAGAACACCCTTATTTCCCTGGTAAAGTACTGCACTGTCCTCACAGAATCTGCAGATACAGTATTTTTTGCAAGAAAAAAAAAAAGCATGCAGTATTGTTCTCTGCTGTGGCAGACACCGGTAGTTTCCTCTTACAGCGAGTTCACCTGCGTATGCTCTCAGTAGACTCATTAAGCTTTGCTGAGACAAAGAGATGCAGAGGAAGTTAGTCGGTGCCCTCGCTGAATTAAAGGGGGGTTTGTGTTAGTTCCAGTCACGCTCAAATCCTGCAGATGGGGCTCTTTCTCTATCAGGCTCCATCTGAAACACCTCCCATGCCTCATCGTCTTGTTGCTTCTGAACGTCCACACAAAAAGATAAATTATGCGCGCCTTTTTGTCAATAGCTAAATTGAATATTGCATAAATCCCCTTCAGGCAAACACAGAGTTGTTGATTTTTGAATTGGTGCTAGTTCAGCAGAAGCGTGTTTGTACACGCTCGTGCTCAGGGACGTCCCTCGGTTTTTGACGGAGAGAAAAACGTATTGTTTGTATTGATTCAACATCACCTGCTCACCTCAGAGATATTAAGAGCATAAAACAATAAATGAAGAATTAAATTCACTTGTGTAAACCTCTCGAGATACAGAATTACACACTGTTTCACTAAAGTGTCTGGTGGTGCAGGCTTTTTCTGAAGGAATAAGTAAAAAAATAGATCCAATTCACCCAGTTTCTTTAACTTTGACCAAACTGACAGCATGGCGTTTGTTTTAAATCCTTTTACAGAATATGACCTTCAATCACCAGCTCGCCCATCATGTGATCAGATAAAGACCACTGTATTGCACTCCATAGCTTTTTCATGCTCAGTGGTTTAGCCAAATGAGGTGAAAGAATGTTTCTGCGCTTTCATTAAAATATGTCTATGAACAAAACAGAGAATTAGCTCCACTGACACACTGACTGTACCACCATCTGACTTTCAAATGAGTGTACTACCTTCTCTGATTGGCTGCCACTACACGCCAAGATGTGTTAATGAAGGCAGGCAGCGGGGAAATAAGAGACTGAGGTTTCACTCTTTTGAGTGTAATTGTAGGGCACGGAGTGTGATTGTCTGTGACTTTGATGCTCTATATTTAAAGCTGCTACAGTGACCAACAGCTAGTGCAACACAGGATCTGGGTTAACTGCAGTCCTCTCGTTGTGAGCGCTTGTTCGGTCATTGCTTTGCATTCCATGGGAATACTTGGCTGAGTTCATGGCTTGTTTGTCTGGTCACTAGAACAAGATGCCGTGTTGCCCGGAGGGGGAAACACTTGGATATTGTTCGATTTATTTATTTTTTTATATCCTTGACATCCTTAGAGGGAATTATTTCAGACACAAAACAAAAATGGCTCAAACACACACACAAAAAATGATGTTTGAATCCATCGTGAGTAAAATGCTCTCTTTGTGCTCACCTGACTAACCTGCTTTGACCCAGAACTGATTGTAATGTGCAAATATCTCAAGACTGCTATTAAAGTTTGCAATCTCAGTGACTTTTTTATGGAATCAGATGAGTCTCATTAAGAATAAACTCACGCAACGTTTTCCACAAAAATACAATGCTCATTCAGAAACTCACACGCTGTGGTTCACAAATATAATTTGGAGGAACACTTGTAGTATAAACTAACACATCTTACAAATTGTTTAATGTGCATTTAAAAACTGTTTCTCATTTGTGAAAATCCCTATATTTGTGAGAAAATTCTGTGTGGTGCATTTAAAAAATGATTCACATTTGTGAAAATCCCTATATTTGTGAGAAAATTCTGTGTGGTGCATTAAAAACTGTTTCTCATTTGTGAAAATCCCTATATTTGTGAGAAAATTCTGTGTGGTGCATTTAAAAAATGATTCACATTTGTGAAAATCCCTATATTTGTGAGAAAATTCTGTGTGGTGCATTAAAAACTGTTTCTCATTTGTGAAAATCCCTATATTTGTGAGAAAATTCTGTGTG
>SSNR01000127.1:186494-238567 GCA_006937965.1 Callopanchax toddi
TTTCTTTAGTCCAGGCAGAGGTCACTCAGTCATCCTGCATCAAGTCTAAACTAGAACTGGACAAATGTTGTTTCCTTCTGTAAATAAATTTGATATCTTATTCTTGTCTAACAGTTATTTCATTTTCTCTTCATGCATCCGATCCATCATTTATAATTTTTCAAACTTAGTTGCATGTTCATAAATATATTATACAACTGCAAATAATACAGCTATTAATAAATTGAGTTAACAATTTCTGCTTGTTTTAATAAAGTTATTCATAAAACTAACAACTCATTTGAGACGAATCCCCAAATCACAGCTGACAAAAAAGCAACAAGCACTTTTAGGAAACTTACATTTATTAACGTGCAGTTAAATATTCTTCATTACATTACAATATATTTCTTCATTACTGCTGGCCCAACTTCTCCAGAGCTGTCTGCTGTCCTGAAAACACACAGAAAATAAGTGAAGAGAGAGAACATAACTTTGTTAAGCTTGAATGTTAAACTAGTTTTCACATCAGAACAGAGGAACTCACATTTAAACTGGTTGATCATGGTTCGTCCACGACACAGTAGCACAAGCGGAGAGGCAATCCTTTTCTCTTCATAGCCTTATAAAGGTTGACGTCTGTTCTTTGGTCCCAAAAACACAACAAACAGCTTCATTCGCAAAAAACAATATTAGCTTAGCCGCGCTACATAAAAATCTATGGGCCCTGCCATGCAAGCCCGTTTATATTTTTACCTTATGATTTTTAAAATAAAAATATATTAAAAACCATTGATAAAAGCTTAACAACACAACAGCTTTAAGCTTTTAATTTTAAAACCGCCAGATTTTAATATACTTACGTTTAAAAGGTAAACTCCAGCCGGTCCTACATGTCCGCCATTAGGTAAACAGCACTGCGCATAAGACCCATCCGGTTTGTTCTAAGGAGCCATGTGATTGGCTGAAAGGGAACAGACCGGGTGGAATCATATATTTGATTGACAGATTCATTAGCCAATGAGGACGTTTGTTGACCTGCCATGTTAGAAGAGTCTCAAAATGACTCGCACAGAATATTCTCACAAATGAGGATCAGTTTTGAATGCACCACACAGTTTTGAACGCACCACACAGAATTTTCTCACAAATGCAGGGACTTTCACAAATGAGAAACAGTTTTTAATGCACCACACAGAATTTTCTCACAAATATAGGGATTTTCACAAATGAGAAACAGTTTTTAATGCACCACACAGAATTTTCTCACAAATATAGGGATTTTCACAAATGAGAATCATTTTTTAAATGCACCACACAGAATTTTCTCACAAATATAGGGATTTTCACAAATGAGAAACAGTTTTTAAATGCACATTAAACAATTTGTAAGATGTTAGTTTATACTACAAGTGTTCCTCCAAATTATATTTGTGAACCACAGCGTGTGAGTTTCTGAACTCCAAATTATATTTGTGAACCACAGCGTGTGAGTTTCTGAATGAGCATTGTATTTTTGTGGAAAACATTGCGTGAGTTTATTCTTAATGAGACTCATCTGATTCCATACTTTTTTGCAGTTGCTAGTATTAAAACATATTAGTTTTTTTTTTAGAACTCTTGAATCAATGTTAAGTCAACACAAACCATTTTCATTGGCCACACCTAGTTTGAGTTAATTTACTGCTTAGGATTTGCCACAAAAAGTGATATTTATTAGCCTAAAAACTGAAATTGAGATAATGCATAAAACAAACACAAACTCACAGATAGACAAACAACCAGATTAGTCATTGATCAGGGTTAAGCTTTGATCTCTTTGTGAGAGCACGCCCAGGCTGATCGATAACTTTAATTCAACCTCAGCGGCGCGATTGCACGTTTCGGTTCTCCACATCTCTCCAAACAGTGTGTTTGTCAGGCACGTGCACAAATGCTAACATAGAGTCTTATACTCCAATTTTTTTTTCCCAGGCTCTCAGAAAATTAAACGTAGAAACGCAGCAACCTGATTAGGTGAGCTGCAGGGGTTAGGCCTAATAACAAACAAACTCAGCATGTGCACAAACATTTCAGCTCCACAGATGAAATATAGATTTTCTCCTGTCCCAAAAGCTGATGGGTATTAGGGGGCATGTGTGTGTGTGTGTGTGTGTGTGTGTAATGTTGTTCCTGATCTTGTGTTAAATGGCAAGAAAAGTCGCAAGTGAAAAGCGTGTAAGTGATTGGATGCTGCTTTGTTACTGTTAAAGACCTTCTCTCTAGGGAAACATGAGTTAAATTCTCTCTCCCTATAAGTGTGTGTGGTAAGGATTGTTAATTTGAGAGACCATAATCCCATCTTTTCCTGTGGGAAATACAGTTTGGTTGTAGTGATGGCATGCCATTTTAAAAGATCCAGAATGTTTGGGTGCAGCCGTCTCCCTGTATGTGCATCTTCCACTAGAAGACTTCCATAATCTAAATGCAATTGGAGAGATTATTTTTGAAGCCACATTAAGTTGAACAAGAAGACTCCTGATGCAGTTAGCTTGAGTAGCTTTCCAGAAGAAAGAAGCCCTAAAATAATTAAGTTACACGGCTTTAATAAAACATGTTACTACTCAGCAGGCAACAAAACAATGCATAATTTTTAAAGTGTTGATTTTAGTGCTGAAAGAATCATTGCAAAGTGTTGCAGCTCTCATTCTCAAATAAATCCATCTGTGAAGAACAAAAACTGAGCTGCAACGAGAATGAGGTGTTTATTCAATCCAGGGCCACAAACGTCTAAATTAGTGATGGTGAGACTTTGAGAGAAAATCTTTATCTGCACACACTAGTAGTAGTAGTGGGAGATGAAGAGGCTGTTGGGCTTTTATTTACTAAAACATGAAAGTACGTTTTTATTTGTTTGTTTTGGTTTCAGGCTCGTCACACTCCCCCAGTTGACTAAACTATTTTTAAGACAGCTGACTTCAATAAACAATGTCACATCCCACAAGCCCCAATAAATCTCAAGGCTTTAAAGCAGAAGTAAGACATGGGCACTAACTAAAAGAATGCATTCGAAAGGTAAGCTTTATTTGATTAAATTAATATTTAGAATCAAATCTAAATGTGTGCAGTTTGTAAAAATGTAATCTGGTTGTTTTAAACTTGCATGAGAATGCTTAGAGCTGTAATGGTAGCTTATCAAAAAAGAATTGGGGGGACAAGATCTCCTAACCTTAGAGTGCTTTGCAGGAAGAATTCAGACTGGAACAAGATCAATAAATGAACAAACAAGAGGAGATCTCTTCATCCAGCTATTATAATAAAAGTATCATTTTATCGTAGTCTGTATTTTTATTTTAGCTAAATATTTATCTTAAAAGTACCACATTTGTATAAAAATTTCAGCATCAGGATTTGAGTTTATATATTAAAATTTGATTCTAAGAATTTATTTTTTAAATGATTACTTTGAAAGTTTAAACCTTTAGAAATAACATTGACTTTTCCTCAATAAATGTGGTGAAAAAGTTAAAAATGTCACACTTCACACAAAAGTAAAGCAGTAAATGTTGCTGTTTATTTTCAATTTGTATACATTTTTTTTAATTGCAGCATTTTTATGTAACTCATCTGTTTCAGCTGCATTGAAGCTAAAATTTGACCTTAATGACGGCACAATTTGAGCATTTTTGAGCGTCGTGGCTGCAACTTTAACATGCATCAGATCCATTTCTTTTGTGCCACTCATGCTTTGCAAAGCTAAGATGATGGGAGCAAAATCACCAGTAGTTGCATAGCAATGTCTTTATCATGTTTTTCATAGTATTTCATCCCAATTTCATGCAATCAAAATTCATCAGATATCTTTTCAAACCCCTAACTGATTGTATCATCAAAACCATAACTGTATTGCCAGCACAGAGATTAAGATGCAGCATATCTTTAATTATAAATCCTAATCGGCTTTACTTTCATCCCATCAATCATGCTGAAGTCTATCGGTTACTTTCATTCATTATGAGGACCCTATATTAAAACAAATCTCTTTAAATTGCCCCAGAATCTTCAAAGTCATTGTTGTGAGATGTGTAATGTCTTGTAGTTGTGTAATTGTGATTTTTAAACACGCTCAGCTCATCTGGGGTTAAACTAAGTGGCTCTCTGGCACAGGCACCCTTTGATTATCTTGCTGTTCTACCTTAAAACACACACATACACTAAACCTCCTGCTAAAAAGCTAATCTTTTTGTGCTAATGAAAGGTATCGGGTTTCCTAACAGGCTTTTAAAGGAAGGTGATGGATTGAGGGATAGATGGATGGAGGGAGGGCAGAGAGGACATGCGACGGGAAGAACTAAGGGAGGTGGTGTCAATAAGCACATCAACCTGATGCCTTTCAGATTGCAAGGTGGCTGCGCGCTGCTAATGTATGCGTTCATACGCACGCGCCCACTCTCGTCTGTAGCTGCTCATAAATCTCCGGGCAAAGCATAAAAGTGTGTCTTTTGGTGCCAATAAGCTGAGAGATAGATGGCAGGAGATGTCTCCACCTTGACCACTGTTTTGATAAATATCTGAAGGTGCATGTGTGTGCACTCCAGTGTATTACATCATCTGGGAGCTTTGAGTCTGGTCTGAATGGTGAAAGACTGTTTGTGTTGGAAAGAATATTTACGAATGCCAATGCATTGATGCACACTTATTGCTGTTAATCTTCTGTTTCCAACACAATATTCAATTTGTTTCTCTTCCCAGAAAATCAGTGCTTGCTTTGACGTCATTCAAAGAACCGATCACAGAAAGTAGGATTTTATGTGTCAGAGCTGTCATTTTTTAAGTATATTTTATGATTTTGACATGAATGCAGTTAGGTTTCATGATTTTTGGAGATGTTACTAAATATTCACTTTATTGTGATGATGTCATGCTCTAAATTTAAAGTCATCTGCAACTTCTAAAATGTTTAAAAATAAACTATTACAGATCACAACTTTTATTTGCCATATAGAAAATATACACATCCAAACATAGGCATTTTTGTTTCCTTTCACCTAGTATATCTCATTGCTATAGGACTTGGTTTAATCTCAAAATGAAACCCTGTAGAAACACAAAAATGTAAACACCATCAGGTCATTCTGCCTCTTATGATTCAATAACCTTTTTAGACATGGTTTATAGTTTTTGCACAGCTGTTTATGTAAGGCTCGTTTTATTTATTGACAATAATCCTGTGCGTCTGCATGTCTTTGTGCATGTGTCTCACAGGTGTGTGAATTCCACGATAATGAGCAACTGGAACAACTTTAACACTTTGTTGATCTCGGTTCTCCCTGAACTTTTTATACATATTGAGCTTTGTAGAAGAAACCTAAGCCTTCAAATTGTCTTCAGAGATTTTTTGTTCATTTTGTGATATTTGTTATTTTAGGCAGAGGAAGAAATTAAAGTTTTTCAAATTACTGAAATGGTCACTTTCTCTATTTATTTTCATGTCTTCCTCATTTCATCTCTCTCCCTGTGAGACGACCATGGGGTGTCATGGGAAGCCCTGGGCCTCTGCTCTTTGGCTTTTTCCCGCTTTTTAAAGCTGATAATCATTTGTTTCCCAATCACATTAGCATGCCAGTAATGAGAGGGGTAAGTCAGCCATTAGAATATGATCCATAATTCATTGTTGACTCCCGTTCATTACCCCAAACTCACTCCAGTGAATATTTTAATAAGCGTGTGTGTGTGTGGTTTGTGTGACTTTGCATCTATCTGGGGTACGGTGCAGAATCAAGCTCAGAGTGATTATTTGTGCTGATGGTCTCTGTAATTTACCTTTTTCCATATGCATTATGTAACTGGTGAGTGATGCAACCAACAACTTTGATTGGAAATGTATGCAAGGATGCGCCACTGAGCATCTGTTTTGGAGCGTCTCAGTCTTTCTCATGAGTGGAGCCGACAGCTGTTATCAGTCGCTGACAGAATCCTCCCATCAGCCCCCTCTTTCTGCTGTCAATCACAGCACATTGTCATCAAGTCTCTATTTGAACAGCCATTCTCTTCTATTTGCCAAAAGACGTGTGTGAGGTATGTGCATGCACGTTTTCCAGGCTAAATATTCTTCCTTTCATTGAATAGTTTAGAAAAATTCCCCAAATGCTTTCATTAAGTTTCTTTCACAAAATTTCTCCCTCAGTAAAAATGCGCAAAACCAGGTGGAGCATCATTAATGTCCAGCTCAGAGATAGTGGAACGTCACTTTAAGTCTGGTGAGCGTGTGTCCTTTGGTAGCCACCTAATGAGATGCCCATGTTTCCCTCCATTAGTACTTTATTAGACACTGTGGGTCGCTGAGGTTTGTAAAGCACAGATGGGTTAATTTAGCTCATTTGGCTCTACAGGGGCCTAACAGGCTACATTTAAGGGAACATCATGAGCATGAATGGCTGCTTTACAGGTCAGAATGTAAATTAGCTGACCTGTCGTCATCCCCTCTGCACAGCAACAATGACTGTGATTGATTAATGAAAGCAAGGCAGTGATCAGTGTTTCTCGCATCAGGTTTACATCTTTTATTAGGATTAACTGTTAAAATTTGGTGGGTGATTGGAGAGGATCTGAAGTGCTGATGAGATATTTGTTAATTGAAAAAATAAAGAAATAAGCCCAAAGATAACTGGAACAATTAAAACAACAACTACGAATCTAAGTCATAAATTACTTGACAGTGGTTAGAAAAAAGTTATTCTTTAAGTTTGGCCAGGTACCAAATGATCCATAGACTAGTACCAGTTATTGGTTCAGTGGTGGGAGACCCCTGCTCTTTAACATCTAGATCTCTGTAAAACTGTAAAAGTGCCTAGAATCACCCGTACGTTTCCCTATTTCCAGAATAATAGGAACTTTCAATGTCTGGCAGTTATTTACAGTATACGTTGTGTTAAAGGTGCTATAGGTAATTTGCAAAACAAATTAGCTTTAAACGCTTTTTTCATGCCTCTTAACAACGTTCTAACATAGTATAGCTATAAATATATCGTGGCGATAAAAAAAAAATCTAAAGAAATCAATAAGGTGGTTCCCTCGCAGTTCTCTAAAAACCTCAGCCAATCAGATGTTTCGGACCCAAAGCAACTATTGGACAATCTCGCTGTCTATCTCGCCCAAGCGCCGCACTTCTGGACTGCTTGTATCTTCCATTCCCGTGAGTGTGCTGGAGCAATTTTCAGCAGAATATCCCAGAAGTGAGAGAAGGACAGAAACAGCCGTCAGCTTCAATTTTAGGAAAAGAAAACAGAGTCCCAAAAAGAAAAACACATTTTCAGCTAGCAGAGACAAAACCGTTTGGACATAGAAAGGAGAAAAACCAGGGTGAACATTAGCGTAGCGTTTCAACAGCTGGTGTTTTGCATTCTCTTGTTTACTGTGGCAATGTGCGGCCCCATGTCTGGGGGAGGCGCAGCATAAGGATTATACCCGACGGGAGAGGTGAGAGCTCTGAGACGTGTTTGTGTAAAATAGCTAGCGATACCTAGGTTATTTGAAAATTACCTATATCACCTTTAAAATGAAAAGTTTGCTACTTTAATCATCTGTGAACAAGTTCCTGGTTAGATCTCAGAAACACAAGTACACACACACACACACACACACACACACGCACGCCACACCCACCCACACCATTTATAGCCATGCTAGTTAGTAAGTGACAGAAAGCTCCACTTTCTCCTCCATCCATGCAACATCTTCTGTCTGGGGCCATCAAAGGTCACTCAGTCAGACCTGATTTACTGCAGGATCACGACCCTCTCCCTCCCTCTCTAACTAACCCTTTCACTGCCTGTTCGGCTGGCTCTTTATTTCAAGCTTTTTAAAACATTCAATAAGAAATGCATTGGGGTTGGTATCTAAAGAGAAAAGAAGAAAACAACACAGAGTGAAGCATCTTAAGAGGAATTCAGTAATTTTTCATGAATGGGTTTAAAGAAAGGAAATCCTGTAACGTTGAGTTTGTCGGAATTAAGAAGGAAATATGTGGCATCAAATTTTTCACAATGCATTCAATTTTTTTAAGTATAAAACTGCAAATAAGTTTAGACTCTTTGCATCAGCTGTAGATAATTTATATCTGAGATTCTTAAAAATTAAGATTATGTCAAAAAACAGTGCAGACATTTGAGGTAGGGATGTCCCGATCGATATTGATATCGGAAATTTGTCCGATATCTGCCCAAAAAGCTATATTCGGATTTTATCGGACTGCATCAAAAATCTCCGATAAAAGCAGTCCGTTCCGCGTTAATTCCGTTCCACCAATTCTATCCAGCCGCGCCCAGATCCAGCACGCAAAGCCGTGATTACAACAGTGCGTGCTAGAGAAGTAGCAAATAGCAACTAGCTAGGAGCAAGAGCGATGTCGGCCGTTTGGAAGTATTTTTTGTTAAAGTCTGACAAAGACAGCGTGGCTCAGTGCAACACTTGTCAGGCACAAGTTCCCCGTGGTGGAAAAGAACCGGGGAAGTTTAATATGTCCAACCTCATCGTGCATTTGAAGCAGCATCACAGAACACTACATGAGGATTTTCGCAAGACCACCGAGGCAAAGAAACAGCTCGCCAGCTACAAACAACCAACGCTGTCCGAAACACTTGCAAAGCACGACAAATTCCCAAAGGATAGCAAAAGGGCATTAACCATAACAGAAAAGATATGCCATTTTATTGTGCTTGATGACCAGCCCCTGTCGGTGGTGAGTAATGTCGGGTTTAAACGCCTAATTGAACACCTCGAGCCTCGCTACGTCATGCCGAGCCGCCACTACATTGTCGAAAAAACCATACCCCAGATGCATCAAGAAGTTAAAAAGTGTATTGCTACACACCTGGATAAAGCAACTGCGGTTAGCTTTACTACTGACATCTGGAGCTCAGACCATTGTCCGCTGTCTTTATTGAGCCTGACTGCGCACTGGATAGATGCCGACTTTACTTTGCAGAAAGCAGTATTACATGCACGTGAGTTCAGAGGTTCACACACGGCTAATGCCATCACGAACGCCATGGAGGAGATGCTGCGTGACTGGAAAATTGACAAAAAGAAGGTCCATCTCGTTTTCAGAGATAATGCTGCTAATATGAGAAAGGGCATGGATCAGCTTGGTGTGCCAAGCCTAGGATGTTTTGCACACACTCTCCAGCTTGTAGTCTGTGAAGGGCTCTTGTCACAACGAGCTGTAAATGATGCAGTAGCCAACGGGAGAAAAATAGTGGGCCACTTTAAGCATTCCCCCAAGGCTTACTCGAATCTTGAAGACCTACAAATTGACCTGAACATCACACCAAAACATTTCCAGCAGGATGTCCAGACACGGTGGAACAGTACCAAGTACATGATTGACAGCCTCATTCATCAAAAACGGCCACTACAGACCTACTCATCTGAAGAAAACAACTCTCTGCCAGCCATTCTAACAGCGAACCAGTGGTCACTGTTAGAGAAGACCTCAAAGATTTTGGCCCCCCTTTGAAGAACTTACAAATGCTGTCAGTGCCACCTCAGCCACCACAGCTGATGTCATCCCCTCAGTCCATGTACTGGTACGGTTTCTCAGTAAAGAAAGTGAAGATGAGCAGGGGGTCCAAACTATGAAAGCCACTCTTCTGGATGCAGTCCACAGACGTTTCAGGGATGTGGAATCTGAGCCCCTCTACGCTGTGGCAACGCTGCTGGATCCACGGTATAAGGACAAGTAAGATTATTTATTTATGCTAAATTGTTACATATATTTGACATAAGTTAAAGCAGCACTCCGGAGGATTTCATCAGGAGAGCAGTTTTTGAATCTAGCGTCCAAAGGCTCCTCCTCAAAACATCTCGACACGCGCGTCCGGTCGTGTGCGCGCGCGTGCACGCGGCGCATATACTTCGGACATGAACTGTACAGCTCAATGTGTAGGGTTTAATCACTCACAGTTCACAATCTTATTCCAACAATACTACGAGGGTCTGATGAGAGCCCTCTCTGTCCCTGCTGCTTCTGATATTAGCTCTGTTAGCAGAGAGCTGCTGCTGGACTCTGAAGCTGAACTTGACTCGGCCCTGGATGAACTTTCTGACCAAAATAAACGCATAATCCTGTCAAGCCTTGCCATTCTGTGAGGTGAAAGGTTTAAAAATAAAAATAAACCAGTCTTTAGCTGGAGAATGGGTAGGTTTTTAGTAGAAATGAGCTGTGAGTCGGTGAACGGCTGAGACGACAGAGAAACACACGGAGCGTCCTGTACGACAGCGCCCCCTACTGGTACAGGTTTGGTCGATGCGCGTGCATGTTGAGACAATGCAGAAATTTGAATTTCATTGGCTGAAAAATGTCGGCGGCAAGAAATAATGGAAAGGGGTCTCTAGGAGGAAGGAGGGTCTTCATCAGAATGACAGATGTTGTGGAACTCAACCCATAGATCATAGTTTAGACCTGAAATATCATTTAAAACATTTAGAAAACTTTGATACAGAGAAAAATGCTCCAGAGAGCTGCTTTAATAAGTTAACATATAAGCAAATGTCTATGACTATTGGACTGATGAAGAAATCATAATAATGAATAAAAATTGCACCCATAGTGATATGAAATTATTAAATGGGTTAAAATCATGATTTACATTATTATGACTTTGTGTAACAGTTTCTTTTTGCAAGCAAAAATGTATTGGTACTGGGTGTGGAAACCTCTAAAACGTGACATTTTATATTTACACCAGGTACTTCACAAATGTGGAAAACCTGGGACATGCAAAGGCTGCATTAAAGGTTGCAGTGTTGAAAGTTGAAGAAGAGCTGAAGACTACGCCGCCATCTGATGACACTGTGACTGAGCCAGTAAAAAAGACTCCACGGATGCAGAGTTCAACCAGCACCCTTAGCAGCGTCTTCGATGAGATACTGGATGAGGGCATCACAGCAACAACTCCTTCTGAGCAGCACATCACCACAGGAGCAATCTTTGAAATGGAGAGCTACCTCTGCGAGGCTCCTATTGAACGTAAGAACAATCCTTTACATTACTGGAGAGCCAACCAAGTTCGACTACCCACCCTGGCCGCAACAGCAGCTAAGTACCTTTGTGCTCCCTGCACGAGCGTTGAGAGCGAAAGGCTCTTTAGCACAGCATCAATTATTGTTGAGGAGTATAGGAGCAGACTGACTGCTCAGAATGCAGAAATGCTCATCTTCTTAAAAAAAATCTCCACATCATGCTCGGACTGCAGAAAATGGAGTTGGAGGAGTAGGAATGGTAGTCATGGTAGTCAGTTTTTGCTCATTATTAGAGTTATGTTTATTTTGTTTACACTATAATTTTTTTGCACACTAAGAGCAATTTTTTTGGGCAGTGTGCATAATTGAAACTTGGACTTGTAGCAGTTAGTGAAAACTGAAAAATGTTGTTTTTTTTCCTATGTCCTACCCTCAGCTGTTCCTACTGTTTGCTGACAGTAAAAACATAACAGAAGTGACCTTGAATTAGTATTTTGCACTTTATAAATATATATTTTGGTTTATTTATTTACTTAAAATATTTTTCAGGGTCTTTTTATTTATTATTTCTGTTCATTTGTGCAAACTGTTGTTACAAAAAAACAACAACACACAAATGTGTGTTTAAGGTTCAAAAATTGTGCAACCAATAGTTAATAACATTGGTTGATTTTTTCATACTTACTGTTGCTGGCTTTTATTCTCTGAGTAATATCACTTGATCAAGCCTTTCATACATTCCACACTACGAAATAGGGTAAAATCATGTATGATTCATGCTGATATTATATCGGATTGATATCGGTATCGGTCAATACTGAAAGCTGCAATATCGGTATCGTATTGGAAGTGAAAAAGTTGTATCGGGACATCCCTAATTTGAGGTATCACTGCATTAAAACCACATCTTAGAGACCACTCCATGAGTTCAGGAACATTCTATAAAACCACTGAGTTAACAGTTTATTGCTTCACTCTCAAATGCAAATGATTTATCAGGTCATAAAAACATAAAATAAAGTTCAGAGCTTCACAGCTTTCTCTTATCCTGAGCTTTTTAAGGTTAAATAGGGAAAGAAAACTGTTTAGATCTAAAATGTGACACATTTTAAAATTATATTATAAGTCTAAACACAGAGGAAACACTATTAGGTTTATTATGAAGAGCTAACTATTATTTAAAGGCCATAATCTGAGATGGTATGAGAGCACACTGGGAGTAATAATGAACTAAACTGCCTTGAAGACTGGACTAAAATGTTTCATGTCATGGTGTAAAGCTAGAGGACTCCAAACACGATAAAACAGAAAGAACAGTTTATTTAAGACACCTACAGAAAATCTGTTTGTGGATGAGGCTGAGTGATGGAGATCAGGGCAGGGTTATTGAAAGTTCTTATAAATCTTGTTTCTTTGCAGGTATGAGGAAGGTTTGTGAGGTCTGAGGGTCCAAGGAGCCAAACAGTGAGCGAGGAGGAAGATAAGAGCAGTAAGCTCCACAGGTGACTGGTTTGATGAAGAGCAGGTCGGGCAGGAACAAAGTGTGAGGAGTTATTTGGATGAGTAGTTTCTCATGGAGAATCTGAGGTGAGCTGGACTGTTCCAAATGTTTCACAGCAGCTCCTTCAATCATCTAGGAAGAAGATGCAGGAGAGAATATTTACAGGAGTTTCACCGATTGTCTCAGTGGCGTGATGTAGTGGAATTTGCCACGTAGATAAACTTTACAGGTAACAGGATGACAGTCAGCAGGCCGAGCACAGAGAACGGACCGGGCTGGACCGGTCTACTGAGCTAGAGGAACAAGAAAAGAAAGGGAGGGAAAGAGGAGAGAAGGGACTTATGTTGCATCAAAATATTTACAACATTTAAAATATTTTCTGCATTCCACTAAATCACACAGTATTTGACATAATATTATTAACTCAAATTTTATGGAAGGGTTTCAATTTATTGACAAAACCAAGTTTGCAACGTTGGTTTTTCACGGCATCCATTTTATGCGTCTTTCTTTTTATGATTTCCTCATTATTTATTTCTCACATATACCTTATTTCACTCTCTTCTCTCTATTCTGCCATGTGCAGATCTTAGTATTTAAAGAACACTTACTCTGTCAGAATGAAAGTCAACAGGAAGAGTGATGGAAACAAAGCTCCACGCTGTAAAAAAAACAAGACACATTAGGGAAGAAAAACAGGATTTCTCACTAAACTTTTATCAGTCTAATAGTGTCATTGTGAACTGTGAGTTCACATGAATTTGATGAATGAATGAAGCGAAGATGTGTTTCTATGTTCTTCAAACAAGTCCTAAGCTGCAGTGTCTTTAAACGCATCGGGAAGGACATCAGCAGCTTCATCACAGTTGTTCTGATTAAACTGAAGGGAGAGCTTTAGCCTCTGTAAGAATAATAATTCATATCAGTGTCAGTCAGTCCAGAGATGAATTCTGCCATAACGCCAACATGAAAGAGAGATGTGTTGAGGAGCAATAGTCGGACCGCCTGATAGAGACGGATGTGAGTGAGCCATGGTTTTGTTTGCCAGTGACGAAGCTATAACAGTATATCTGTTTTAAGTGACTAGAGGAGAATGCAAAAAGCTCATCTCATGTTGATGGAGGGCTGTTTGCACTTGGGGAGAATGGAGAGAATTTAGATGGACCAGACGGAGGACAGGAATAAATTTAGCATTATTCATCCTTTAAAGCCTTTGTCTCCCCATTTCACCGCCTTCTCCTGAAGTCATGCTTCTTTGCATCTCATCTGCATCCATTCATGTGCCATTTGTCTCCTTTGACTCCTCTCTCAGGTTTGCTGGCATCATGCATCCTTGCATTTTCTCCTTTATTACCTCGTTTTGTCATATTTCTCCCTGTCCCTCCCTGTCTCTCCCTGCTGCGTTTCCTGTTCATTGTTAAGGTGGGGCTGAGGCCTCGGAGCTTTAATCTTCCTAATTAACCCGGCGCCTCATTCTCTCCAATAATCTGCTTTTGTGAGACGAACATCTCATTTTCTTTAATTTAGATATGTGTCAGCGGCGTCGCGTTAAAGCCTTTTCTCTGGGTTTTATTGGTAAACCGGTGTTCACTTAGCATATTGATTCATTACCTGGAACCGCTTCTGCTGCTTTTGTTTACGACACATTTTAACATTTACTGTAGGCAGTTTCTTTTGTGACTGTGTTTCACACAGTTGGCATACGTGTGTGCGTTTGTGTGTGTGCGTGCATGCTGTCGTGCGCTACTATCAGGAGCTAAGTGCTTTGAAGTTCATCATGCTGTGCAGCGTTTGCAGAGAACAATAGCGAGTATTAGACTGTTGTTAATGCTTCCTGGGAACAAAAAAGGAAAGAATGGAGCACTTGTTGATTTTTTGTTCTCAGTCAAAGGTCCAAGAAGCGGCATTAAATGACTTGCTGCTCTTTTCTTTTCCTGCATGTTTCCACTTTGGTGCCCTCTTAGGATATTGCTGGACTGTGGCACATATTTACCGTATGCACCTCTCTACTTTTGCTCTGCATACAGGTGCTCTGGATTTAACCTCTGTTGTTCATTAAAACAGGATGCCTGTGACATTTATAAAGAGCTCAACTACTTAGCAAGCAGCTGTAGCCGCGCGCCCTCCCTGCCCATGAATTATTATCCCCCGTGGGTAGAAGTGAGTACGTGAAAAGGCGATATAGCAGAAAGGCTATATTACACCATTTAGACTTGATACATTTACGCCTAATCTATGAGATGGTTTAATGTGAGACACGTCCCATAAATAACCATCAATACTTCGGTTAATTAAAATTATTATTAGTGCCAGCATTTCTTGGCAGAAGGATGCTGAAGCATCTATGAGGTGGCGAAGGACAATTTGTCACTCTGCTCACGGGTCTCCTGAGATGTAGTGAAACAAGCACAATGTCCTAAAAATGCAAATATTGCAAGTATTTCATGCAGAAAAAGTGATAGAGTAACTTTTCCCCCAATTTAGAGGTATTAGATTAAAAGAATGCATTTATAATTCAGGCTGAATTTGACGTTGACATACTGCTGATCAGCCAAATCCTCTAGATATCACACATTTATTCTGACAAATTAGTTTTTTTTAGGTTGCATAAAGATGCAGCATGAGTATTTTCCAAAACACATATTTTTGAAGTCAAGAAAATCAAATATATTTTAAAACTCCATTAGGGTAAAGGAGGAGGGGTTGGGTTGGATGACAGGATGGAGACTCCTATTTGTGGTTTAGTTTAGACAGCTGCAGTAAATCAGTGGGACAAGGAAATATAGTACAAATGATTAAACATGTGTCAAAGAGAAGTTTTTATTTTGTGTAAAGAGACTTTCCTAACTTTGACCATGTACAGTATCAGTGGTGGAGAAACAACTTTTGTGCAATCATTTATTTGCTTATTAAAGTCTGTTTTGTTCCTGTGTCAGTCTGCATTTGGGTCCACCTTCATCACAACTCCATAACATGCTGAGTAATGTCCCAGCCCATCAGCAAAAACCTTTATCAAACCCCTTTTTGTTGATAGAATCATTCACATTAACGTGTAAAAGTCAGAAACTGTTTGTAGTTTTACAGTCAGCAGCTGTTGTGTCTCTGCACCTGGGTTGGGTTGGATATCATCTGATTAAAAAGTGGATGATAAATCAGGGTTTTGTTGCTGAGTTAGCATTCTGGTAGCAACCAAGAACAACCTGCTACAGCTCAGACAGCACAAAAACAAAAATTTCATGATTCATTTTGTGGAAGAATGAGCAAACAGACAGCGAAAATCTCAATGCAAAGATATTAATAAAGGACTTTAGGTGCCACGAGTTCCCTTTAAAAATTCAATCTAGTATTTTATATCATGCCTTTTGTTCGTTTATATTCTCTGTTCTACAATCATATCTGTTAGCTGTATTTTTATATTAGTCTCCGGTCCTCCTGTTTAATGTGAAATTCCCTTCCTCCTACATTAATTTCATAGAATAGAGTTTTTAATTATCATCTTGGCTGAGGACATTAAAGTCCCAGAAAGCAATCAACTTTAACCTTGTTACCACACCTGTAAGACTTTTAAGAGACATCAGGATCAGAGTCAGGCATCAGGGCCGTGGTGGATAATTCTTTTGCAGAATGATGAATATTTAAAGAACCAATACTCAGTATGGTAGTTTGGGTTGGAGCTTTGCAGCTAATTTGAATGTGTTGTGTCCTAACCAAGATGGCAGCACATGCAGATGCAGTAGCCCCTTTGTCCCGATAATGTTGTGTTTAACTGTTCTGTATTTCTTCTCATTGCTTTTGTAAGTTTGGAAAGTTTTGCACAATTTATCCAGCCCAATGTGTAAATGCCCCCAGGATGTCTTGCTCAGTCTTTATGGAGTCTTACTCCTGTGCTATGCTAACGAGCTAAGGGAACTCTTGTTTTCTGGGAACTAGTGACCCCTACCACTGGGACAAAACCACAGAGAAAGCACTGTGAGCAGCGCTTCAAGAAGCAATAGCAGGCTAAGGGTGCCGGCGTTGGAACTAGGCTAGAGGCTAATCCGTACAAGCTGACATCTCTTTCATTTGTTGTTGTTGCTGGGGATTAAAACCAAGCAGACCTTAAGCCGTGTTTCACCAGATATTTCAGCGGACATAGCTCTGGAACTGGCTGCTGGACTTTTTGACCAGGAGACCGCTGGCAGTTCAGGTGGGCAACACCACATCAAACATCATCGCACTAAACAATGGGGGTTTTCCAAGGATGTGTGCTCAGCCCCATAATGTTCACCTTACTAACCAACAACTCCACAACTGTTCACGGCAACAACCAGTTCATCAAGATGGCAGACGATAAAACCGTGGTGAGTTTTATCAACAATGTGTCAAACTACAGGGGTGAGATGAGGAAATTGGCTACTTGGTGCAGCATCAACTATTTCATCCTTAATGTGGAAAAGATGAAGGAGGTCGTTGTTGACCTCAGGAGAACTCAAACCCAGCATCCTCCTCTGACCATCAATGGTGCTGATGTGGAGAGAGTGGGCAGCACCAACTTCCTATGTGAGCTCATCATGGTGGACTTCTCCTTGAGCACCAAGGCCACATTAGTGGCGAAGAAATCTCAGCAGCGTCTCTACGTCCTCTGCAAACTGAGGAGAACTGGTCCTTGTCATGCACTCCTCCTACTGCACTCCTATTGCACTCCTACTGCACCACGAAGCACCTCCTTTGCAGTGCTCTGCAGCAGGATGTGACGCTAGTCAGTGTGTGAATGTGGGTTGCGTGATCGATATCATGGCAGCAGCGGTCCACAAAGGAACGTTCGAGCAGAGGGATCTGATGTGCACACATGATATCTGGTGCTCATACACACTGGTGCACTAGTTATGTGCACCCCTGAATATAGCAATTGCACTTATTAGTGCATTAATTATTATAAGCTGTGTAGCAATTAATGTGATTACACAATGCTTCACAATGGATTTGCTGGCACTCCTTGAAAAAATATGCATTCGCTCAACGTACAAAGGATTTGTGACGCAGATATGGTCCATCAAATTTGGTGGCATGGTGACTTGGATCAACACATGACACATTCATCTTGATGCACAGCATTGTAAATAGAAATTCAATCAACTATTCATAGTAAGTCTTTTGGTATAACTTGCAGATGACCCCGTGACCCCTGGAGTGCTGGCTTCTCACGCCATTTGCAAACCCACAGAGCGTGGAGAAGGTGCGCTTTAATGAGGTCTGTGGTCATAATATAAAGACTTTTCTAATTAACATTAAAAAAAGATGCAGTTTCAAGGAACACTGATTCAAATTTTGGAGTTAAATTAATAACTGCTGTGGTGGAGCTATTTGTCCAAATATTTAGAGCAGGAGATGCAGACACAAAGCCTGAGGTGACCTCACCCTCTCCATCTCACATTTACTGTTGCTCTCAGGTTAAAGTCAACACTTTTCTATCTCTGCCTTCTATTTTTCTTTCTGGTTGTCTTCTTCTCTTTCCTCTATCTTTACCTGTGTTCTGCCTCAGATCAATTGCCTGGGTGACTTGAGTAAATCTTAATGCTCACATTGTGTGTGTGTGTGTGTGTGTGTGTGTGACAAAAGTTGATGTTTGTGTGTGTGTGTGTGTGTGTGTAGTGCAGATGAAGTATTGCTCACTCAGCACTGTCCTTCCCCTCGGGCACCACCACACGCCTGCCTGCCTGCCTCCTGTCCAGCCACAATCAATTTCACTCTTCCAAACAGACACACGCACACACACACACACACACACACACACACTTTGAATCAGTTTAAACAGTTTTACATTTTGTTTCAATTAAAAGTCACAGAGTGTTGGCGTTAGGAATCAGGTATGATTCAGTAAACACTGAGGGCTACATTTACTGTTAAGTGTTATTTCATAAAACTGTGTGTGAGTTTATGGTGAAGCAGCTGCAGCATCATGCCTCTGATTTTATGATTAGCACATTTCACGTTTCCTGCTCATAATTGTCGACGGCGTCTTTGCGATGTCTGTATATCGGCCTGTGAGCGAGCTCAGCATGGGTCCTCGCCCCAATCAAGGTAGGATTTCAGCGCAGACAGATCTTTAACACATGTACGTGAAATACGAGCCTGATGAAGTGTAAATCCTCCTCATCTTCGGGAGAAGAGAAACTGAGTGGGAGAAACCCCACTGTGCTTTGGATGGCATGGGCCAGGTGGCGTGAGCGAGTGCAGAGGAAGATGAGTCAAAGTGTTTTGGGAGGTGGAGTGGGGGTGGCATTCAGCAAGCACCTGGTGCTGACAGGCTCTCATTTACACTCGGAGATCCAATTCAGATTCGGAACCCCCTCCCTTCTTCCCATGATGCTTTGAAGGAGCTAGTGACAGCTCATTTCCTTTCCTCCTTTCCTTCCCCTTCCTTTCCTTTCCTTTCCTTTCCTTTCCTTTCCTTTCCTTTCCTTTCCTTTCCTTTCCTTTCCTTTCCTTTCCTTTCCTTTCCTTTCCTTTCCTTTCCTTTCCTTTCCCTTCCCTTGATTACCTTCTGATTACAGACCTGTCACTCCTGACAAGCCTGCTGATTGGAGTGAGAGTGGGCGTGTACGCTCCTTTCGTCTGCTCATACGTGAAATGCCCCCTTTGCTTTCCTTTCCGTGTGCTCACCCATCTGTATGGACACCTGTGAGGATGTGAACACCTATCCCTTCCTTTGATTATGATTGCAGTAGGGAAGCAAGCTGGTGCAAGTGGAGGAAAAACAAGAGGAAGTGAAGCTTTTGTTCTTACGTGATTGACGTTTGGGAACTGCACAGCACTTGAACGCTTGCACTGCGGTGTCTAGTTTTCTATTTATACAAGTCTTTCACATCAGTAGTCCATCATAAATTATAAATGAGCTGCTATGCAGATTAATTACTGTACACTTGTTCATGCAGCTCGACGTGTGCTGATTATTGAGGATGACAGATCAACACCAACTTATTTTTAAATTTTTTGACATGACATCTGCTGTAGTGTTTATTGCAATAGACTTATCAATATTGTATAATGCAGTCAGGGAAACTACAGTACCTGTGCCTGTGTAGAAATGATTTATAAGGCTTTACATTTATTATTAAACCTGTTGATGAGTAATTATCGTATATACAGTGACATGACGGCTCATTTCCTGATTAGATTGGTCTGTTCATCTCATGCATTTGCTGTATATTTGCTACAAAGCAAGAAATCCTTTAAATTACTGGTCCTTGCTTTGACTTTATTTCATTTTCTTCATGATTCTTAACTGACTAAAGGTGGAATTCTCTCTCTGAGTTGGGAGTGGGTTGTTGCATCAAGCATAGGAGTTTCTTGTTGTTTTTTACCAGTAACAATAGGGTGCAGTGAGAATTGGACCAAGGGATCATGGTTTCATTGGCAGTAATGAGGGCATTGCTATGGTTTGTTGTGGTAAAAACAGCTGACCCAGAAGACAAAGCCCTTGATTTACTAGTCCATCTACTCTCCAGCAGCTGAAATGGATTTCTTCCTTCGTGAGTTGAGATCAGCCTTAGGCTGCGTTTACACTGCAGGTAATTCCAATTTTTTTTGTAGAGATCTGATTTATTTTGCATGGTTGTTCACACTGTAATAGAAATCCGACTCCCACTGAACCTGTGAGAACAGTCTATATCTCTGAAGGCATGCTGACATCATGGCATCTATTGTGACCAAGCAGTAAAGGGAAGCTGTTTTGTTTATTGTTTATTTCCTGTGGTCTTGCCACTTTCCATCTCATCTGTTGCAAGTTTGTGAAGTCTATAAATGATGTAGAAGTCAGATGAAAAGCGACACGACTGTTCAGACTGAGGTCACTTTAAAAAACTGTGAACACAGCCGGGAGAAGCTCCATCCTCTGGGAGGAGCACAGAGCACAGCTGCTGCTCCTCCTCATCATATAGATGTTAGTGAGATGCCTCCTGGTTGACTACTTGTGGAGGCTTTCCAAGCTCATCTCATTGGGAGGAAACCCTTTGGGAAACCAAGAACTTACAGGATCTGTGGACACCATGAGATCCCACTGTATCTCCACAATCCAGCCTTGGATTAGTGACTAAACATGTATAGAGGGTGATGGCAGTGGGTGCTACTCAGAATAAACGGGTGGCATCACTGAACCATAGCAGAAAGGAACACACTGATAAACAGAAAAGAATTGAAGTCGTCTGGCCATGTAACAAGTCTATCAGGTTTATTTATTATAAACAAAAATGTGCACAGTGTTGTATAAGTGGGAACATGTAAGATGAATGTAAATGCAGCATTAAGTATGTTTCACCACCAGGATCCCACACATACTCAGGTCATCAGTATGTGCCACAGCACGGTCATTAAAACGTGTCTGTGCTGGGAAGTGGCCTGATTGCCAGTTTGACCTTTAAAGGGTAATTGCCACTTTTAAAAACTAATAAAGACTCTGAGATGCTGAAAAGAAGCCAAACCAATTTTACTGGGAAACAATAACCCCAAACAATAAAAGTATGTTTCTCCATAAAAAACAAAAGGAAAGTTATTGTGAAAGGCTCTTAAAAGGAATCAGTGAAACCTGCAGTTTTTTTTATTTCACTCCACATTGCCTTACCTTAAACTCTTAAACATTTCAATCAAATAAACTAAATCCCCTGTATGTTGTAATGTGCACCGTTCCTATTAATAACAGAGGTTGCTGCACATCTTGTAGAATCCGCGAAAGGCTTTCCTCTGTTAAAAGGCTCTTTCGTCAAGGCTTAATACCAGATTTCTTTGTGTGATAAAAAAGGAACGATGGATTTAAGTGAAAGGGGAAAAAAACATGTTTAAAGGTTCCCTCTATTCAGCAAGCATGAAAGTCCAACGTTGAGCAGCAGCAGTTTTAGAATATGGATCGCTTTCAGCTACCAAACTGTTGTCGCTTCAAAGTTCCTTTTTGGCTTGCAAATTTAGAAGCAGCTCCTTTAAAAGAGGAACGAAATTAAAAGATAAAAGACTTTTACCAGGCAAGATGGTTGCATAAAACCAAAACTATGAGGCCTTTTGTTTGCAGTTTAGACAGAGAAATGAGTGAAATAAATTCAGACTTCTCCTCATGGCTCCACCTAGATTCCAGGGTCCATAGTTTACCCCGCCTTCCACATCACCTCGTGACCCTGAAGTGTATAAGCAAAATGAAGGAGTGAATGTTGAAGGAACATGAAGTGGTTAAAAATAAAACACTAAGTCCTTGAGGAAATAGATAAATCAGCAAACCTGAAAACATAAAGAAGCAGGAGAAAGGTCAGATGATACACTGAGAGGAGCTGACAAGATAATAGCCAACTTGTCAAGCCTCAGTGAACAAGGACGGATAAGGACAAGATAAAAATGGGAGGTTAAAGGCTGACATAAAAATATCCTGAGCTGGAAAACAAAAGTAGAAACTAAACAGATAAATCTGAGAAGAATGTGGCATTTTCTGAGTGCTGGATGACACCGCCACGGATAGTAAACCCCCACCTGGACGGTAGTGGTGCTATAATTACCATCTAAGTGTTTCTCCTTAAGTGTGTCCATGACAAACAACACCACCATCACCAGAGGGAGTTCCAGACACCCCGCAGTGGTGATTCAACATCATTTGTGAACATGACTGGCTGCAGGCATTAGAGACGCAACATTACATCACACCATGCCTATTACTAATGATGTGGAAAACTAGATACCATCTCTCCTCTTGTCATCCTTCACTCACCGAATCCTCCAGAGGGAAAAAAGTGCAGCACGTGCAGGAAACGTGAAAACAGTGACAGAAGTGGCGAAAACAGGTGGGCTTTACGTTATCCAAAGTAACATTTAGTCTGCAGTCTTCTTCCTTTTTTATATCTTGCAATATGTTTGCCTTAAGCCCTTACTTTGTGATCTATTCTTCCATCCTCTTCAATCAAATGCACCACTGTCAGGTAGCCTCCCATAGCGGCTTTGTGAACAACAGGAAGAGTTAGCTTGCTATCTGCTAGATCTCGCTTTAATGTTCCTTCATTCTGCCACTAGATGTAACATCTGTGAAATAGGGGAAATGGTGGAAAATCCCATTTTCAAAAAGACATCGCAGCAAGGCTCACTTATCTGTGAAGACTGATGCAGCAAATGTATTAAAGGGTGTGTTTTCATGTGAAGCTGTCTGGGTGTGTTTGTGAGCAGTTTTCTAATATTCCAGCCCAAAGACACCTTGCCTGTTTAGAGTGTGTGTGTGTGTTTGTGTGTGTGTGTGTGTGTCAGCTCACAGTGAACCCCTCCCACATCAAAGCTATCATCATCTCACCTCTTGCTATTATCAGCACTTCTGACAGCCCACTCCTGGCTAAATTAATTTCCCTCTCGTTTCAAATGCCCGGCCACAACTCCTCACAATTTCCCCGCCTGCCATCATCACCCTGACCAAGGCATTTCTCCTTTATTTCTCCTTGTTTTCTCCCCCCCTTTTTTTACCTTGTCTTCCAATTTCCTGTGTCTAAAAATGCGAGGAAAAGCCTGTTTTTTGTTCTTTAAAGAAAAGAAATTGCCACCTCCTAAGAGGTTGCTATGCTTTACCCAAATGCTTCTGTCCCAATAGTTTAACTGGTGCTGGACATACCCATCATCCACCAGGGTGAACGGTGTGAGGAAAAAACAGATAAAAAAGGAAAATAAAAAGAAAATTGGAAAGGAGAGAGCGATTGTTTGGAAACCAATTGGTTGTCTTGGCTTTGCAGAAATCCATTTGCACATCATTTCCATCATAAAAAGGAGACAAAGACATAGATGGTTGCTACACAGTGGCTGTAATTTACATGTGTTCAGAAACTCTTTTCATTTCGGTCAGATGCATATTTACACCAGAAAACCCATTTATGACTGTCACACATGCAGTTCTTAAATAAAATTAAGGAAGGTTTGGCTACGAATTCAGTTCAAACAATTGGATCCACCATCTGCTTTGCCTTCCAACAGCCCCCCATGTGACGGAGTAAATACCAGCCAAGTAAAGTAAAAGGTTAAAGTAAATGCCACCACTTGCTGGTTTATTTTGGGGATTATTTAGCAATTATTGAAATTGTTGTTTTTACTAGTGTGTGTGAAACAAAAGTCCTGTTTTTGAGACTGAATAGGTAATTTGCTCCAGTGACAGCAGAGAGCTCACCAAAACGACAGCAGCTCTGAATCGCAATGAAGTCACACTCGTTCACCTTCGCCTCACAGAAGATGCTCAGGGCCACACGAGCTCCGTCTCCTCCTGACTCCATGTCTGTGTTCAGGCACTTTTTGTTCTGAGGTGTAGTTCAAAATGCAGTTTTATGCTGCCAAAGTAATATTTACTTGAGGCAAGGCAGAGCTTGCCTTTTTTGTTCTTTTTCCTATTTTTTTTTTTTACAAATCAGCTTTTGTGCAGGAAACTGAATGTGGAAGCTCTGCAGGTACAATGTGCCAAAGGCTTTCTGCAATGTCTTTGTCAAGGTGAATTACATCTCTTACTGATTGCTGGAAGCCTGTTTGGAGCAGGTCAAAAGGGCACAGCAAAAATGCAAATAGGTTGAACTATGTCAATGGAAAATCAAAACTGATTTGACAAATATTCTCCAAATATTTCACTACAGAGTCTATGTTCTGTCCTTGGGAATTTGAGCAGTTTTTCAATTTCGGTGCTTTTTTTGACAGCAATTATTGCAAAACGAAGTCTTACAGCTTAAGGAATAAATTTAACTGGTTCCAATTTGATAATGGATGTTTCTGCATAGTAGAAGTGCAATTGAAAAAAAAAAGCAAAAATATTTAAAAAATCAAATGAGGCAAAGCTGAAAAATCCCCAAACAACCCTCTCTCTCTCTTTCTGTTCTATTGTCTGAGCGTGCTCCTTTAGCACTTCCAACGGCTTCCATAAAAATAAAAAGTCTGAACGCTTTTAGTGGGATGTACTTCTAGGACTGTAAATAGAAAAGATTTAGAAGCAGCAAGGAGTTGGATGTGAAACAGCAAATATGATGTCATTGGCACCTTAAATTTATCCCCTCAAAAAAAAAAAAAGAAAAAAGAATCCATCCAAAATGCAAACAAAGGGGCAGAAAAACACTTAGCTTGATGGATGATACGTTCTCAGTAAAACGCATGAATACACAGGATTTTCATATTTGTTTCACCTTTGGCCAAGCAAATAGAAGGTACTTGTAATATGCAAACTTTTGTGTAATAATGTATCAATCAATCACATTTTATTTATAAAGCACTCTTCATGCTAGAGGCAGCTCAAAGTGCTATGAAGTAATGAAGTATGATGAAAGATGAATGAATTAGGTGAGGTTAAAAGAAGAGAGCATGATCTGGTAAATGGTTCATGTAGTGTCATTTTATTAGGTTTAATTCTTTACAGTTTGTACGGATGCTGCAGCATAACTAAACAAGTGGCTACCATCCACCAAAAACGTGTCAACCCCCCTTCAATATTCTTCTGTGTATTTACTTTTTATTTGAGTGCTGTCAGGTGTGTTCCAGTGGCAGGTGTATGATATGCATAACTTTTGTTCAAATTCTGAGTGAATATGTTCGCTTTGTAAGTCTTGTTCTTGGTTTTAACTTTTAAAAACATTTTTGTAAGTAGCTTAGGGAGTACTACTTTTCATTTTTAACTCTAAGGTTGTGTTTGTTTAAATTCCAAACCTAAAACTAATTACTAGGTCTGAGCACCAAAAATAATCTGTTATAGTCAGATGTATGTGGCACAGCGTTTTACTTGCAACTTTTATGGATTCATCAATTTCATTCACGTCTGTATTGAACAGTACACCCTGCAATCATCTATTCTTACTTATTAGAGAGCTGCATGTACTTCCTTCCCACCTTGTGCATTGCGTTGCCTCCCTTCTGACATTTTTTATCCTCTGGCTCCTCTCATTCCTGTTTCACCCCTGTTCTCCCAGCCTCCATCACAGCATGCTCAGCAGGGATGAATTAACCTTTCCGAGGAACAAAGCCATTACAAGCATGGGTGCATCCCACTATGCATGTGAGCACGTTCCTGTTTGTTACAGTATGGAAGCTTGTATGCGGCTTAAGAGCGGTCGTATAAGCGTGCAGGCTTATCCTCTGGGAAAACACGGATACAGTCTTTTGTTTTTGCTCTTGCTTCAGATTACAGTTTGTTTTATTAATGCTATGGTAATCTGTTTTTCCCTCCTCCTCTGGACGCTATGCTTCCCGAAATGGAGGGAAGCTCAAAGGACACCCATTGATCTAAGCGGCTCCAGAGACCCCATGCCTCTCAGCCACTTTCTACCGTGTCTGTCTTTCATAAATGCTGGCGGAGGAGAGTGGCCACAGGAGAGTTGCTGCAGACAGTACGCCTAAAACAAAAGGCTGGAAGCATGCCAGAGCCACCGCTGGAATGGCCCTGCCCTTCTGTGGCTGCGTGACCAACTTGTTTTTCCATTATATGCTTATTTGCATTGCTGCTTTGCACTTCAGCGGCTGATTGACACAATTTGCTTGAGGCTAAACGTGTTGCAGAATAAGCTAGGTAAAACAAATTAGTGGTTGTGTTGCTGTCCTCATCATGATCTCATTTGCTGCAAATGTCAGTATTTGAACATTTTCATTCAACACCTGAACAGACACTCAAGTCTTTCACTTTTTTTTTTGACTCATTGCTACAGTTTTGGAGCGAGTCAGCTTTATGATTAATGTATGCAGGATTATTTAACCATTACAACAGTTACACATATGTTGTATGAAACTAAAGCATGTTATGAATGTGTGAACACATTAATCTTTTGGTTGTCCGTCTGTGTTTTTGTCTTTGTTTTCCTTCACCTGCAGGAGGCAGCCTATGAAATATTAATTACGATGCACTATCAAGAATATGTGCCTCGCCTACTGAGAGGCTCTGTATGTGTGAGCATGTGGTGTCGGTCTCGGGGCCTGTGCTCCGCCTGCTAATGACCACTGTTTTTGAGACCTCTTACCCTTTTTCCTTCCACTCGTCTGTCTCCCTTTTCTTCTCGTCTCACCTTTATTCCCCATCCATCTGTTTCTCTGCCGTTCAAACCTACAAAGGTTCAAAAATGAGCCTCCAGCGTCTCTGACATCTCGCTAGTGTAAAGTGAGTCTTCTCCAGCTTTTAATTCTGTCGTCTTTCTCTTTTCACTTTGTTTTAAAGATCATGTAGTAATGAGGCTTTCAAGCTTGATCAGTGAGACCCCGTCTAACTTCACTCAGTCATTTCCCATCAATACTTTCATTCAGCTCTCTCAGTTTGCCACTCTCTCATACTGTCCTCTCCATCTCTCCTCCTCTTGTTTCATTAATTGTGTGTGTGTGTGTGTGTGTGGAATAGAGGTGACCTCTGTGTTAATGTGAACAGAAACCATGTGACCTAAACCTCTCAGTGAGTGTGTGCGCTCTGGTTTATCTAGTGTCCTTGTAAAATATTGTAGATTTTTAAATATCCTACTCAGCAGATGATTGATGATTTTGAAAACAAACAGTTGTGATTGTTAGCTGATGTCAAGATGATTGAGGAGTAATTTTGCTGAAACAACTTGGCAGAGTGTTGTTACAGAAACAAAACGGCACTTTTTTTAAAGCAAACCAAAAGTTGCAAATTAACCTTGAAAAGGGATATTTCATAAAATCAGTTATTTATCTACAGTAAGGGCCGTACTACCATTCGGCAACAATGTCTCTCTTGATCTGACGGGTATTGCTCAGAGGACATCTTTGTTTCTAGAATCCAGTCACTTTGAATGATGTCACCAGTGGGTATGGGTTAATAACTGAATGAGTGCCACTTCAAAGTATGTCTTTAATGCCACATCACATAATAATTGAAAAACTCTGATAAAAAAAAGTATTGTTGGCTAAGGATAACAGTAATAAAATATTTTTAAAATTATATTTAATTTTCTAATTATGTAACAATAAAACTTTATAAAAAATAAAGAAAATTGGCACACACCACAGTGCTTATATTCTCCATCAGAGGGAAGGCAACATGTATTTCATTTGATTTCTGAGAAAACATAATTTTGTTAAAGCTGTAGAAGTCTTACAAACGTAGTATTTTATGGTGTTATAGGGTTCATATCTGTTGAGGTAGAGCTGATGTATGAGGGAATGGAAACTTTCATGGGACAAAGTCATAGAATAAAGATGGTGTGTTTCTATAAACTGGAATAAGAGATGTAGCTACAGAGACATTCTAATTCTTCTAATTACAAATGTTTCTCATCTGATTTTGAAAAAACAAACAAACTGCAAATGTAAATCTGCTCGGGTACGTATTCATGAAGACAATTAGCGTTGTGTGAAGGAAAATTACAATCACAGCAAAACCCTGTCAGTAAATGACCTTTTCCTAACCTAATGAAAGGTTTTAAACCTACAAAACCAAGAGATGATTTTCAGGCATTTTCATTACAGAGACACCTACTGTTTAGGAGGGCACACTGCACCGAGTGTGTCACCACTCTAGCACTGGGTAAACTTTTGTTGTTTGTAACAATTTGCCTTCACCCTGATCAGTGTTACTGAAGATGTTACACCTGCACAGCTCTATTAAATTATGTTCACTTGCTCTTTACTGTTGTCATTATAAACTCCCTCTTGTTTGAGTCAGAAGCCCTCTTCAGTGTTGACACATTTTACCAGTAATTCAGAGAGACTCATCCTGACATTTGCTCACATCTCAGAGAGAGCGTGCATTCATTAAAAAGCAGCACATAACTGAGCTTTTTCAGATTTTACTTTTTGTGACAAAGTTTTAAGTACTCTTTTATATTGCAAATCAAAGTGTTGACCTGTGCACTCAAGATGGTTGCCGTCATAACAGAAACCTTGCTCACAGAAGCTCTCGTAGCTTGGTACAAAGACTCATTTTACAGTTTTAATCAACAAACCAGAACATTCATCAGTTTCTGCAAAAAATAAACAAAAATCATGTTCCAGAAACAGATTCATGATACAACATGATAAAAACGAATGCAACAGAATGTTGCAAAGGTTAGATTTAGGAAAACAACCCCAACATTTATGCAAAAAAACCAAAACAATGTGAAATATTGTAGAATATGTTCTCCGTAGAGGTTGTGAGAATAATATGCACAGTCATACGTTATAAGGCATTTAGCTATCTTTATATGTCAACACATGCACCCTGCTGTAAGTAGATTAAATTCAGCAGACCGGTGCATTACAGAGACATGTTAAGTCTGCACATATTTTTATATTTTTGTTGTCATTTAACACTATATGCAAACTGACAGTTTGACACACTGTCCTGTCCTCTCCTTTTACCCCAGCTTTAACTGTTTCAGTGTCACTAAACATTATGTGATGTGACAGTTTGACTCCATGCCCTTTAATTTTACCTTAAACACTTTTCCAGTTATCGTGATGATTTCAGATTACACACAAGATTAAAAAAAAAACACATTTAAATAACATATAATGTATTTAAACTGCCATGATTTGTTGTTGGACAAACAGGTTAGCTCTTAAAGATGTATTTCATGACCTCATTCAGACTCCAAAGAAAATATATGTGCTTCATTCACCTGTTATTACTGCCTCTTTTAAGCATGATAATGTACATCAAATTCTATGGATGATCAGAAAATGCCCAGGTATATAATTTTGCACAAAAAATAGCTTTTTATTGTTACTACGTTGGAATTGGCAACAGAGATTTTCTCAGCGAGATAGAAAATGTCACCTGTCACATTTAATAATTGCACAAAAAAGAAGGCAGCAATTTCAGAATCCTGTGCTAAACTATGCTGCTCCTATCTGCAATGTAACTACATCAAAATACCCATGTAGGACACAGAGTTTGCTCCTCTGTTGGAGAATTAAACCATAATTTCATAATGTGCTCTTGGTTCAGAAGATTTAAGCTCTCTGTGCATCTAAAAGAGAGGGGGAGTAGAAGGATAACACTGTGTTATCCGTGTTGCCCTTTCAGCCAGCTTTCTAAAGGACTCCCATGTGCACAGGCTTAAATAAGGGTCACTGGATTGTGTTGACAGACAATCCTGTGTGTGTTTGTCTGAGCATGCTGGTGTGAATGTGTTATAATTCAGGTCATAACTGCCAACAGAAAAGCTGTCGAAACAAAAACTGCAAAGTCAAACTATATCTTTATATTTACAGTTTGTGAGTGGATGTGGATGGAACAGATGCAATCCTTTTACTGTTACCATTACATGGAGAGAAAACTGTCATTATCACAAGACGAAGGTCTGCATGTCATCTGATCACTTTATATTAGGGTAGACTTTGTTATTCATGTAAAGGAAACTATCTAGCTTACATGTTGAAGATAGAGAGAACACATTAAGTGGCCTATCACAGCCCAGCTCTCAGCCTACAGATAACGGCTTTATGTGTGAACAAGAAGCTGCTCAGACGACTGGCAGCAAAATCATTTTATTACATAAAAACGAAAAATGTTCCTTGAGATGTCTGTTCCCTGTTCAGACAAGAACTGGTTGTGTAGATCCAGACATTGGTTTCATCAGATCTTCTGTTCTGTGAAGGCAGTCAACATCCAAACAGGATTTGTTTCTGACATCAATATTCTAGTTCATCAATACATTTCAACTCCTCCACATAAAAAGCATCAGTCTTCATAGGTTTGATGATTGCTTGCTTCTGAGTTCTCCATCTCTACATGATTGTTTATTCTCCTATGTGGCAATGCACAGTTTAGTGGTGATGTTACTGAGAGCATTTGAAAGCTTTTGCTATCTAAGCCAGTAGCAAACCTTCAGTTGTCTATTTTCATTGACAAACACACAAACAGGTGCTTGCTGGGTCTTTAAAAAGACATGCAACTGTTTCACCTAAAGTGATTGTAATTTGCTTTGGTCTTTAACTGTAATTTTTGCTGCTTCTTATCTTCGCCAGGCTTTCCTTGCAAAAAAGTTTTTAAACCTCAATAGGATCTTCCTGGTTAATTAAAGGTTAAAAAAGACAGATGGGTGGTGTTACAGTAGAGATGAAATCACAAGTATCCTCTCCATTGGTAGCCAGCCTAAAGCTGTCAATGTTTTTTTCTGAGAGTAAAAAATCCAAAGCAAGAACAGTCTTTTTCATTAAGGACAAATGCTCAAGAGATTCTTCTTCTTTGGCCATCATACAAAGCTGGCTGACAACTGGCACCATCCAAAAGAAAGCAGAGATACCTGCATAGTCTCTGCCAAGTCATTAAAATGAGCTTAACCCACAGGATCAGTCTGAGGAAAAACCCAAGTGGTTTTGAAATAGCAGCTTTCTAAAAATCGTATACCTATACGACCAATGCCACATCACTACTGTATGCATAACATTTTCTTTCTGCAGTGCTAACCCACATAACTCAGCTTATGTTAAACAGTTCAACAAAATATTTTCTTTAGTGATTAATTTAGATTTGACAACATGGTAAAATAGATTTGATTGTAGAGATTGTTTTTGGCTCATGATTCTTGCCGCTGCAGCAAACATTAGATCCTCTTTTTGCCACTGAAACAGTTTGGACCAATTAAAACTTGGACACAGAGCATCTGTCCAGTCAGGCCTGCTGCTGGGATTTTACCAGTCAACAAATCAAAGTTCTTTGGTCCAGTGGATTTGAAGTTGTGATCTCTGTAGATTAGGTCTCATCGAACCCATCAGATCTGTACCTAAAGTGTTTGCTTGCTCAGTGAATTTCTCAAAACCTTTGTAATGTTGGTTGAGTTCTTCCTAAGAGCAATTCATTAGGTTAACTGCTGTCCTGTTTGTTGGTAAGTCTCAGTGTCTGGAAGCAGGTTTATGTATTTATAATAAATCATTCTCGCTTGTTAACATAAACACCTCTAAAGTTATACATTTCTCTCTCAGTTTGAGAATGCAACAAAATCAATATCAACGTATCAACACAATGTGTGCTATTTTGGTCAAACACAGCAGGTCTCTTGTTGGACTGATAAAGTTGGTTCAGTGATGGGCAGCCCTGGAGCATTTTCCTGCTATTACCACTGTAGCGAGTCAGAGAGAATTACACAGGTGGCTGTTAGGATGTCTCTCTGTTTACAATTGGACCTAGCAATTGAGAAAAATGAAGTCTACGACTGACCCAGTTAGGGGGGGGAGTGATGGAGATGGATCTCTTAGGGGCACACCACACTGCTGTAAAGGGTTTAACACGGTTCTTTGCTTGGCACAGGACGAAAATTGCCAAAACAGACTGTCACACAGACACACAGACACACACACACACATTCACACACACACACACACACACACACACACACACACACACACACACACACACACTGAGAGCACAGTTACTTCATGTTTAAATCATGAGGTTTCAGACTTTTTTTTTTCATCCACTAAATAAATATATTGCCCCAAAACCACTTCATAACTCAAACTGTCGACCTCAAAATGCTGAGTCAAAAAAACTACTCAGTACTTCCTCAGTTGCTGGCTCAGATAGTGGATCAACTTCAACCTCCACACGCCGCCTGGGTCGTTTGGCGCTGGTGCAGGAAGAAGTCATCTCAGAGCTTGAACGTGTGTGAAAGCGACTTTAGAGTAGTTTAACAGTAAGCTGCATGTTAGAATACCAAAGCATAATGAAGGTCAGTAATTTTAAGGATAGGAGGGTCATTTTTTTCCACAACGCCTAAGGCCATACATAAATGTGAAAGAAGAATGAATAATTTACTGTTGACTATAGATACACAGAGAGAATAACAGAAAAGAGAGAGATAAATCAGGGTCATCCCTCTCTCGGAGCCCTTTGCTCCAGATGATTCATGAGTTGAAGACATCAAATCAGAGCTCCATATTTAATACCCTTGAACACCTCTCCTGTTCTTTCCACAGCCAATCCCTGAAGAATAATTCTAAGTGAAAACATTTTTTCCTGCCCAGTTCAGGTGTGATACAGTTTAGGAGGTGGAGAAGGACAGACCCAGAGGCCAGAATAAAGCAAGCAGGAGGAAGATTCATGAATAACAGATGGGAGCAGAGGTCTGGTGCCAGGCTTGAATACAAATGTCCTCCTCTGGAGACACCTGGCTTGATCAGGGCTCATAAGTAGAGCTCAGTTAAAGTGTCTGAGTGTTAGCTCTGTCTCTCAGTGGCCCTGGTAACGTATTAGTGCTCACCTTCAAGGAAGGCTGTCACCAGTTGCTGTTGTTTTTCCTGTAGTTTTGAACCAAATGATCTGAAAGTAGCTTAGTATCTTAAATCAGGACTTTACAATTGCAGAAACAGTAAAATGTTTTTCCCTGTTACCATTAACTGCAAGTTGTACAACATGCCCTGTGAAAGAAAGCAGAAACATTTAGATATTTGGGGCAAGAAACTCCCTTATATGAGTTGGAGCTTGATCTTTGAGCGCCCCATAAGTTAACATTTAAATTTTAAATTTGATTCTGGATCCTACAGGGAGCCAAAGTGATGCTTAAACTGGAGGAATATGGTTTCTCCTCCTAACTCTCATTAGAACAGCAGCATTCTGAATCAGCTGGAGGCTCGAAGAGAATGTTGTAAACATCCTGATAAAAGAGAATCGCAGTAATCAAGTCTAGATGAATGGGCTACACCCCGGATATTTATTTTCTTAAAGCTGGGATGGTTTTATCTTCAAATATTGAAGTTTTATTCACATTTAGCTGTTATTTGATGCTTAAAAACCCAGTTACGAGCAGGAGGGTCTTAAAGCCCCACGTCTGGTGCACAAACTGCTTCCAAAAGCACAGAATCAACAGGATACTTTGACTTCACTTTTTAGCAGTAAAATAAAGTGGAGACACTTCTTTTATCCATAATTCTGTTGATGACAGATATGCTTTTTTTCCCCCTCAGAAAAGTAACAGTCATATCATGTAAAAGCCCTGTTGATCATTGGAACACTGTGCAGGCAGGAAGAGTTTTTTCTGCTGTTTCTGGGATTAGAAACCTATAGGATTGCTAAAGCCCTGATCAGATGTGTGGGAGAGCTTTGATTTGATTTTGATTCATTTGGCATTTTCTATAAAAACATACAGTATATACACAGGACATAAAAATCAAAATGGGTTAAAAACACTAGAGTTAAAGTGCCTGGATAACCTATTGAGCTGATACAAACCTACTCATTGCCAGTGGGTTCCATTCACAAGTCCACAGTAAAAAAAACACACACTTAGCAAATTCAGCAAGTACAAAATCAGCTTCTTGTTTTGTGAAACAATTTAATCTATTTCTTGTTCTGAGTCCATGTGCATGAATGTGTTAAGATCATTTTAAAAACATTTCTGGTTACTTTGACTCGTTAGCATCCCAGTCTCTGATGACACTGAAGTCAAAGGGTGAGGCTCCAGCAGCTTTCAGGGGACATAATGAGACTTTCCTCTGGTGTCATACTGATGAACACTTACACTGTGAATGAAATTTGTTGACATGACATTTTATGAATGTGGTTTATTTTGAAGGATTCAGCTGTCAGAGCAGGCAGGCAACTGAACAGATTTTGTATTAGGGCTGATTAGAGTAGTTCATGGCTTTGAACATGTAAGCATTTTGCATGTCTAACTGTAACCTTGCAGTTATTCTCTCAATATTTTTGGCAATATTGATACAGGAATTAAAAAAGCTATCAGTTGCTATACGTCAGTATTCTATTCTGTCTTTGGACTGACTTGTGCTTTCATCTGAATTTAATTTAAAGTCCTCAACATCATTTAGTTTATGATGCAACCCAACAACAATCATTGACTATACTTATCACCTTGGTAAAAACATTGTCAATATGTTAAGGTTTGGATGTATCCAGGGGCTCAGAGCTACTTTGGTCAACATCTGCTTTCTATTTGTCAGGTATGAGCAGAACCATTTAACAGACTCCATTCCCATCAGTTTAGGATTCTTGCATAGGTCCACTAAATCAAAGCTTTCTGCAGGTCAACCAGAGCCATACCAGGATACTGACCTTTTGAGATTTAAGTCTTGATGTGGTCAGTCAAATATATAAAGCAAGAGTTAGTTGAGAATGTTCCCCTGAAACCTGACTGATCTTCATATTATTTTGACTTAGAAACTGAACTTAAGGTTCTTATTCTTACTCAACCTTCACCCTACTGTTTTAGTGGTTTCAACCTTCGCTGTTTTTTTTTTTGTCATTGGATCAACATTGAATCAGAATCAGGTTTACTTTGTATGCAGCTCACAAGGAATTTGATTCCTGTCTCAGGTATGTTCTTGTGCTTATCTGCATGCACACTTATCCAGAACAGTAAATTAATTGACAGTTAGGATTTGAAGCTTGTATTTACAGATAATTGTCATAATTATAGTTTGCATGATTGAGTATTTTCCCCCTGCATTATGGGTGTTGAATGTGTTGATTGTCTGGGGAATAAAGCAGTGTTTTAGTCTAGTGGTTTAACAGTGTTCTGTAGCGCTGACTGGATGGGAGACGTGAAGAGAGGTTAAATCCTGGATGAGAGGGGTCTGCTGATGCTAGCTGTCCGTTTCCTCTCTAGGGGAGTACAGGTCCTGGATGGAGGGCAGGTTGACACCAGTGATCCTTTTTTCTGTTGTAATAATCCTTTGCAGTCCATCTCTGTCTTGTTACCAGACTGTGATGGACTGACAGGACAGACTGGATTGTGGTCATGTCAAAGTTAACCAGCAGCTCCTGTGGCAGGTTAAACTTCTGGAGTTTCTGGGGTCCTGGGTGATGGTGATACAGAGAAACCATAGACACAGCTCTGTTCAGAATGGTGATAGGGACAGAGGTGGGGTGCTCCTCCTGTAGTCCACTGCTATTTAGAATGTTGAGCTCAACGCTGTTCTAACTACACCAGAGGACCATCTGTTCCACCTCCCATCTGTATGCAGACTCATCGTCGTTCCGGATGAAGCCGATCACCGTTGTGTCTTCTGCAAACTTGAGGAGTTTGACAGATGGGTCACTAGAGGTGCAGTCGTTTGTATAAAGGAGAAAAGTAGTGGGGTCAGCACACATCTCTGATGGGTGCCAGTATTGATGGTCTGGGGGTTGGATGTTGTTTTCCCCAACCTCATCTGCTGCCTCCTGTCTGTCATAAAGATTGTGATCCACTAACAGGTGGAGACTGGAACAGAGAGCTGGGACAGTTTAGAGTTCTTAGAGAAAGGAGTTGTGCTGAAGTCAACAAACAGGATCCTGGTATACATCCTTCAGCATTAAGATGTTGGAGCATGTGATGCAGTCTCATGTTGACTACACCATCCACTGACCTGTTTGATTTATATGCAGGCGGTCCAGCAGGGGTCCTGATGACCTTCAGGGGGTTCATGTATTCATGGTGGTTTATTAATAAATTAATCAAACATGTAGTCAGGGCTGCAAGTTCAGGCGTTCCATCCTTGAACGATTCACAACCTGAGATGGACTGAAGCACTTCCTGCTACCTGTGTCCAGAACAATTTGTGCTATTTGTCTTACTCTTGTTCTTCTACCCCAGGCTATTTAGATGTTGCCAAAGGTTTATTTAGGGTTATTTTTAATTTCCTCTGTTTTGTAGACCACATATTCTGATTTTGCTTTTCCTATATTTTGTTGATTTAAATTTTTAATCCTGCAGAATATGCTGTACACAACTTTCTTAGTGTTAATTTTTAAAATCTATTTAGTGATTTTCCTCTTATTTTCATCAATGATATCCATTGTTTGGTTCTCTGTTCTCACTTTTATTATGGGAGCAAGTTAGTCACTGAATGTAACTTCATTCATGCATGATTTGCATCATCAATAGCAGTATCCAATGTCCAATCAACCTGTTCAATCTTTGCTAATATAGTTATCAATACTGAAATGCTTCAGGGACCTTACCATGACATGTGTTATGTATTGTTTGTTTTTTTTTCTAGTACAGAAAACACAAAAACAGTCACTTAAACCAGTTGTTAAAGACCTGATTGAGATATTTTTTCTGGTGAGTTACATAATATGTTGTCTAACCTGCTTTGATATAATTAACTGATCTATGTGGGAACTTTGATTACATTCTGAAAACCTGACATATTGAACAGTGCTCATTACTGACAGTCAATAGATTTCACATCAAGATATTCACATGTTTATGCCGTGTTGACTTCCACGTGAGATTCTAGATGAATAAAACCTATTTCTGGTCATTTCCCTAAGTAACCCTCCCAGTAGCTGATGAGTGACTAATGTAAGATCTTTAAATCAGCTGATTTTTGCAGCCTGACTGACAGGTGCTCCAGAACTTCATTCATTTTTCAACACTGTTTTACACATCTGTCAGTGATGTGAGAGCTGACTAGAAACCAGAAGTACGTGGTGAAGCATAAGGTCACAATAGATCATTCTTCTTCTTTACAAATGTCATAAAATGTTGATTCCTAGGAACATGTTCTGAGTTATTCCATCTAAAAATAGAGGAAGAAAACAACGTGACTGTTCATTTTGGGGACATCACCACCCAAACTCAGCTGAAGTAGCTTTGTTTGCTGCTCTGTGAGTAACTACATTTGAAATTCATATTTTATATCTGCTTATAAAGTTAGTCCTTCACGATTAGAGAACGTTGAGCTGCAGGCGAGACTTGATGCTCTAATTAGATTGAGAAAAATATGCGCACGTCACGTCGTCAGTATTAACAATGAGTTGGAAAATGATGGCATTTCAGATATCAGAATTCAATATAACATATCCTTAGTTGAACCAATTATTTAAATAACTCAGTTTTCATCTGCGTTGCCTGTCAAATACCTCACTAATTATTTAGATCTGTCAAAACGGCTCACATACTGAAATTTTTATCCCCTCTTTTTCAGATGACTGTGTTCGTTTCACCGAATTACATTTATGTGGAATGCAGACATATAAACAGCATGCTGATCACCCTCTCCCAGTAGGTACACACACACACACACACACACACACACACACACACACACACACACACACACACACACACACACACACACACACACACACACACACACACACACACACACACACACACACAGACCCGGGGATTAGGTTTTTGGTCAGAAGCCACTGATTACAATATGTTTATTACTCTGCAAGCCAACTGCAGGGCTCTTATCAAACATGCACACACAAACCCAGCTTTTTTTTTTTGCGCTACTTGTGAACTGCAGACTTCTTATTAAAAATTGATCTGCAAGCTGTTGTGTGTTGCTGCTTCGCTGAGGAATTCATTACCTCTTTGCCATGCACCACTGTATCTCACGTGCGCGCTCAAACACACACACACAGCACAGGAACACAGCATGCCTGCAAGCAATTTCGACCTGTCGAAATTGTCGAATAAAACAACAGCCTTTCATTTGGATTATTTCAGATGCAAACAAACAAATCGTCCGGTGGGAGGGAGAAAGAGAGAGAGAGAGAGAAGGGTGGAAGAAGATGAGAAAGATGGGTGGAGGGGAGTCGAGCAGAGATCAAGAGGGTGAGACTCATAATGAGGAAGGTGAGATGACAGGGACCAGAAAGCTTTCCTCTTGTGGCGGTTTTAAAGAGAAAGGATTGCCCTTGTGTGAATATTTACTCTTTGTTTCAGCATCTTCCCCCCTCTCCTCATTTCCCAGCAGCCCCCTCTTTTCTTCTCTCACTTTTATCTTCTCATACTACTTTGACAAATCATTACTCTTCCGTCATCTTCCTCCTTGTCCCAATCCGTTCTTTGTCTTTGTGGCGACGCCGTCCCCTCGTGTCACTCACCTGCCTCTCAGAGCCTGTTTTTTTGAAACCTTCAGAGCTCTGGTTGTGAGCAAACACAGTGTGAGCGGTAGAAATTGAATTCTGGCTGAATGATTTACTTGCTCTTTACTCTCACTTCTTGTGTATTAACTAAGAGCGAAGGCTGAAATTCAGCAGCGAGCTTCGCAGCCTGCAGATTGTCCCTAAAACCTTGTTCTGAGTGAAGTGCAAATAAAGACACACGGAGGAAACACAGGAAATGAAAAGAGAAACCAATCAGTTTGTGTGTTTGTCTGAAGTCACCTCTCTCCATAATCAGCCATGTCCACCTTCTCGTCATTTTATTCCTTTTTTTCTGTAAATCTTTTGCTCGGTGCAGCTGTTCCAGCTTCATTTGTTTCTCTATATTATCATCTACTCAGGCCTTCAGTGAGTTCTCTGTCCCTTTATTAGTTGGCCACATTAAATTTCCATATCTCGGTAATTTTCTTTCCTCGCCTTTCCCGCGTCTGTAATTTCAGTTGCTGCTCTGCCTTGCCGATTTGCCAGTCCAGCCAGTCATCTATGACTTGATGGACGCTTTCTACCAAACTTTAAAATGATAGGAAGTGACTTTGCAAAATAACAGGTATTCATAGAGTCTCAGAGAAAGACAGAGACCAGCCTCCACCCCATTTTTTAAATGTATTGCTCATTCAGACCTTTTACAAGAGGCCAATCCTATGAAAATGAAAGAAGTTTAAGATGATTTAGTCAATAAAATTTGCATGTAATATATAAAGGAACAATTTAAGGAAAGCTGCATGGATGTAAGATTTGTCTTAGTAAAATCTGCTGAGTACAGACAGCTTTACATACACTCACTATAATAAACCATCTGTCAACCAAGAATCTGTTGGTGTTACTAAAATGCAAGTATCTGTCATAATAATAATAATAACACTACATCTGTTTGATTTTTATAGGAGCCCTAAAAATGTCTGTTCAAAAATAACGCAGAAAAAAAAAACTAAGCTTGCCAGTGGGACCCCCCCCCCATAAAGGTTTTGAGAATTAATTTGACTTCGTTATATTTTTTAAACGAGCTGAATACTAAACTCATTTCAGTGTTTTTGTCTTAAATTCATCACTTTTAGGATTCTTTTGCATTGTTTTACTTTCTTGTCCTTCTGCTATAAATGAAATACTTAACTTTATCATTGAATGTTATTCATATTTAACGGAAACAATTTATTTAAAAGTAAAGGCACATTAATTTTTTAAAAATAATAACTTCCATTCACTTTGTTTTTTAATATTATTAAGCACCAAATGCACCTTTAATTTTTTCAGTCAAAGTCCATGTTTTCAGTTTTACAAACTTTTTACAAACAATAAATCTCTTATAAAATTATAAAGCATTTATTTGTGTTTTTCCAGTTCTTCAGAAAGCAACACAAGAACTTATTTAAATGTCTGATAATCTGATTAATGGATAATAAACCTAAATCTGCATAATTTCAAGCTTAAAACTTAACGATCAACAGGGGGCGCCACTGAGTATTTGAAGCCTCAAGAAAGGATCCATTGGACAAATAAACAACAACTGAGTGGAAGTGAGAAAACATAGACCAGGTGTGATGGGCTCTACCAATAAAACAAGCTGTACCAACATAAACAGGAAATAACAGAACTCAGACATTATTTTATGTTGACACAATTAATTATAGACCCCACCACTAAGTTAAGAAGGAATAGGAATTTTACAAACTCAGAGATTAACCTGTAGACCAAGATAGATATATATCTGCAAATAGAGGCACTGAGGTCATGCTGACCTAATCAAGTAATATCTGTCATTATTAATAAATGGTTATATTTATCTATTGAATATCACTTTTATCTGCAACAGTCTCAAAGAGCTCAATTTGTTTTATAGATGTAAAAATTAAACTCAATATTCTTCTTTAGTTAGGTTTTTTCTTAGTTTTTAGTTTCAGCCACAACATGAACCAGCTGAAGATAAATGCAGGTATCTCAACAGTGTTCGGCCCCCAGCTATAGGCTCTTGTTTACTGTGTAAATCAATTTTCTACAAGATAAACAAAATAATTCTGATCCTAACTCCATGCTCCCGGTAGATTCTCACAGCATGCCTTTGATTGGAAGCTGAGTGGGAGATAATGAAAGCGAGGTTGAGGCCCTCTTTCTACGTATTATTAATTTTACACAGTGATCTGTAGTGCTGGCTGCATGCTGCATTAGAGCTGCTGCTTATCTACAAAGCACACAGCGTGGGAAAATCTACAGAGCCAATCAGCAGCTGACTTACAGCTGACCTGGACCTGGAGACTTGGTGCTTCTCAGAATAATGTGCACCTCAACAGCTTATACATTTTACACAGAAGCTAATTCAGCTTGTTTCTACATCCTAGATTTATTATAAAGTGGACACTTCATGCACTTATTCTGTAAAAAAAAAAAAAAAAAAAAAAAAGATTGCCAGCATCCTGACAGAAATCTTTCCAAATAAACTTTTGTGCACAGGCTTCATGCCACTGAACAATTTTTAGACAGCGAACTCAGAAATATTTCACAGCATCAGTGATTTTAATTTCGCAGAATGCAAAGTGCTGTTTGGAGGGTTTGTTGTGTTCGGATGAAAGAGCACATTGCTAATATTTTGGTGGATTGCTGTCTTCAGTGAACAAGTTCTTTCCTATCTATTAAAGAAAGATGAAAATCACCCAGAGAAGAAGTCTGGGCTTGCTAAGATAATACAATATGAGCTTGTCTGGGTGTTGATTTTTGGTCTCCACAAGTACTAAACCTGCTTCACTAAACACTTCTGCCTTCTTCCCTCATGAAATATGGATTTGTGTACAGGCAGGCACAAATGCTAATCATTGTGAAAATGCGTTTATGTGTGTGTGTGTGTGTGTGTGTGTGTGTGTGTGTGTGTGTGTGTGTGTGTGTGTGTGTGTCTCATTTGGGCGTTTTTTGTAAGTTCTAGTGAATTTGTGTTAAGTATGTGTGCTCATTGGCGTATGCACATGTATGTGTGTATTTTGCCAGGCCCGAATTAGATTTGGGATCCGAGGCGAGAAAGAGAAGAGACGCATGGTAGAATTTAGCTATGAGGCTCATAAATAGTTTAGCCACCCAGAGCAGATTCATCAAGAAGCGTGAGAAATAAATCATACCCCGTCTCCACCCTCCAGTGCCCCTCCTCCTTTATCCATGGCACCTTTCTCAGCTTGACGAGAGGGATGGAGCAAAAAGATACAGGATAGTAATCCTCAGAGAGAAGAGCACCTAACACTTACTAATACTTGTACAGCCCTGATCCAAGATATGCAAACTCCAACCTGCTTAACACCGACATGGAATTCAAAAAAGTGTGTTGCAGTGTTGGAATCTTTTTTGGGAAAATGTAGGCACTCTTTTAACCACTGAGTTTTGGGCATTTTTGACACATTTTTAGGCAGCTAGCAACTTACAAGTTGCCTGTGCAAACGTGATATATTTTTTCCACACAAGGCAATGCATGTTTGAATCCTTGTTCTGCCGCCTGTAACATCTGATTCACGGTACCAGCGGCCAACTTTACAATAGCTCAGGTGCTGAAAAGATGCACCAAAATATGTCTTCCCATCTGGTTGGGTAGATAGAGATTGTTTAGGACCCAGTGCCATGCTTGCACAAATTCTCTGTATTCACATCCTAATTAGCTTCCCGAGGAGATGGCTTGTGTTCAGAATCATTATTTAGAAATCCATAGTGATATATTAAAGCTTTACAAGTACTCTGACTCTACAAAAATCGTCCCATTAGCAACCGCGGGCTATTCTAAGCATTTGTTTAGCACTCTGGGAATAAAAGAAGTGATGCTTGCATTGCAGAAGAAGAAAACGTAATCAGGTGTTTGTGTTGGTGTGAAATTTCTCTAAAGATCATTTCTTCAAATGTTTCTGGAATGCATTTATTTACCGTATGTGTAAATGTTAAAAGAAAAGGTCAGAACAGATTGGGATGTACACTGATTATGGCTGCAGGAGAGCATGATTCTCTTACACTTTTATGAAAATAGACGAATGGGAACATTGTGTGGAGTAGAGTGATGCAGAGAATGTGTAGAAACAGCTGTGGCACACAGACTTTGAGTGTATAGGCAGAAGTTATAAAAGGTTAGGTTGCATGTAATACACCTCGAGTGATTCCCCATAAATTGAAATCTAAAGAATGTTCATGACAGTTCTTATGACATAAATGGGATGCAGGAAGTTGTTCTCTGGAGCATCAAGAAAACTTTCTAGGTGAACTACTTGTACAGTGACTCAAACTTCTCTTAAACCTTCAACAAGGAATGGTCCTCTGACTCAGTGTGTGAACAGCAAGGAACTGTTCAGCTCAAATATGATCTCAGTGGGAGAGTCATCAGTAGAAACCCTGTTCTGTGTTCTCACCACCTAATTTAGCATCATAAGTTTGCAGTTCAACACTGAAATTAGCCAGAGGCATGAGCACATACTCTGTTTACTGATGAAGTTAAAACCTGTCTGCCATAACAAGTAGGGAATGTGTTTTCACTTAAAATGGACTCTATCACTGTGTAATTATCCTCAAATAAATAAGAATACAAGGAAATTACCCCACAAGATGCAAGCTGAAGTTCTCTCTGTGGTCCCTGCAGACCCCAATCTGTAGATATTCAAAAATACACGAGCACAAGTCAATGCAAAACACCCCTAAGAATCAAACAAAATGAGAAATTGTCTACAGAAATAATAAGCAAAAATCTAATTAGTTTGCTATGAAAAGTTCCCAGCCCTTACCTCAGGTGCTGTATATTCATTGAACTGCTGGAGGGTTTGCTCTTCTTAGATTTTGAAACAGTAAAATCTAAAAAAGAAGAATTAATCTAGCATGAAAACTTAATGGTTTTAAGAATAAATGGTTTCTTTACACAGAGATGTTAAATCTTTAAAAGAAACACCCACATTCTGCACACGCCTCTTTGAAACCAACAGGATGAATGCTTCTTCTGGTCTATATGTCTGATGGAATGAGGTTAGATAATATTGACAGCTAAGACATATTATTATCAACATCTACTTTAGTATATACTGGGGTTTCTGCCTCACACACACACAACATTTGAGCTGACAGAGAGATTTCACACAGGAGTACCTTCCTATGAGCCATGTCACGTAAAACCGGTTCAATCGATTTTGCTCTGTTGCTTTGGATTGTCCAGTGACGTGACAAATATCCTGTTAGGCTGCTGCGAGCAACAATTTCCCCAAAATTGAAAGGCCCCAAGGCCCTTTAGGCACCAGTGTTATTTGGCTGCTGCTTTCCCCTCATGGCCATCCACGAAGGATGAACCTCTCTATATATCATGTCTGTCTCTCTGGATAGAGCCCAAACTCCATCACCATAGCAATAGGTCTTTAGCCTACACCCCAAGAGACTAAGTCATTCCACAGATTGCCTGAAAAAATGAGATTGTGTGTGTGGCGATGGGTTTTGAAGTGTTCAGAACGTGTGTGTGTGTGTGTGTGTGCTTGTAGATGTGGATCTATGTTCCTTCTGGTGTTGCCTCCATTTGTCAGTATGAATTATAAATCAAGGTTGCCATGGGATTTATGATCCAGGCCGAGGAGTCAGTCAGTCACACACCTGAGCCCACTTGTCTATTTCCAAGCAAGAAGACGACCTGTTTTACAACAAACTGTTCAGATGACCACATGCTTTGGCTTCCAAACACCAGATCTGCCTCCCTCCGCTCCCTTCAACCTCACTTTAAATGTGTATTCCATGCAAATGTCTTTCCATCCATCACGGCTCTTGTCTTTCTTGTGTCTCCTCCTTGCTTCACTAACCCACAGTCCTAAAGTTCTTTAGCTCTGCCTGCATTCCTCTTTCCCTCTGTCCTCCAGAGACTCCTCTTTCTCTACACAGCAAGCTGTTTGCTCCTTCATTACTTCATTACTTCACTCTCTCGTTCCTCTCCCTCTCTCTGTCTCTCAGAGGAGGGCTACAGTGGGTTTTCATTACTCTACAAGTCAATCTTCATTATGGTGTCCTCTGTGTGCTCTTATTGGAGCAAACACACACACACACACACACACACACACACACACATGCATACAGGTGTGCTTCAGCTAAAAAAATGGGCATTGCATTTAAACAACGAGAAAGAGGAATAGCTTTTCCATCACGGCTCAACAAAACTTTTTTTTTTAGTTTTTCTATTGAACCTGGTACTTTTTCATTTAGTAACGGCCTTTAACTGCTGTCTTTTTGAGTGCATTAGCTTGTGTAGTGTGTTTTTCAGACAGGCCTATTTCACTGCAAGACATTTTGACTTGCAAAAGCAGGGAATGCACAGGTGTTTTAAAGAGGGCTGCATTCCACTTCTGCAGCTGCTTTTTGTTCTGTAAAAATGTTAACAAGCTCTAAATGGGACTCTCTATCCCTCAGCTGGGACTTGCTGAAGTTTTTTGGCCCAGACTCTTTCATCTCTGCAGTATTCACATTCAGATTTATGATGTACTCTGTTTAGTTAGGCTAAGAAGTTCCAGTTGTAGTTTCTTTTAACCTTTTTTGCACCAAACATATTTTTTTCTTTCAAATATGGGAATACTGGGAAATTTAAACCAACAAAAGGATGTTCCCATTACCAGTAATTCATTGTTTACAGAACTGGTTTACATCCAGTAACCACCAGAGGACAAGCTTGCTGCAACATAACAGTTATAATAAATATACTGTATTCTGTGAGAAAGATTTCACCACAGTTTCTGATAAACACGAATTTCTGAAATAACTCTGCTACTTTATTATTTATGAATTGACCATGGAAGGTTCCTACCTGGTAAACACAATGCTGATGGTACATAGAAAAAAGGACATCTCCATAAACATTTGGTTTAACACTACTTGCCCTTTTCCCCTTCATGAAATGAGCTGCAAGGAAATGTCACCGGAAGGAACAATGAACCCCAACATTCACCTAAAACAAATGAGTGATGGAAGCTAGTCAGGTATTGATGGGATATAGAATTTATATCAGTGGATTTATAAAGTTTTGTTTTACTGATAGGAGCTCTATAGTACAGTTCTTTTGCACTGTGTGATATGAACCAGTCACCAGAGCCAGTCAGTTTACAGTGTGACGGCCTCTCCTTTGTTAACTAAGCAAGTTTTACGTATTCACAGACTGCAGGTCTGTGTTCGGTGCAGCTGACTCACAGGGAGGAGGACCTTGGTTTTAAAACTGCCCAGGGTTTTATATTCTGTGTGGAGTTTTTTTATACTCTGTGCTTTTGCGGATTTTTTCCCAGCTCCTCAAGTTGAATGGATAAAGAATCACAGCAAGTAAACATGTTAATGATCTGAGTTGCATCTTCAACCTGATTCAAACAAAATGTTTTTATTGATTCTATTTATAAACAATCAACATTCACATGTTAATTTATGTAGAAGAATGATTCTGGTTTAATTTATTTAATGTTTCACTTTAGCTTACATCAGGGGTCCTCTACATCAGGGGTCACTAACCTGGTGCCCGCGGGCACCATGGTGCACCCAGGAACTATTCAAGGTGCCCTCAGGCCTTTTCTCCAAATAACACAAGTCTATAATAAAATAAAATAAAAAGCTTCTGCCATCTTTTTCTAATCACAAATGCATCAATATAGATTTAAAAACTACACTTTTCTTTAAAATATGTTTATTATACATGAAATTAGTTTAACTCTGATCTATTCTAGTTTAAAGATACATATTTTATCAACCCCTTTACATGGATCAATACCCATGAAGTAGCCCTCAGCTTCACAAAGGTTGGTGACCCTTGCTCTACATCCTTATACCCCCTGAGGTCTGGTAATTAAAGCCTGCTGGTTGTGCAGCGTACCAGACTGAAAACCAAAGGAGACAGAGTGTTTGCTGCTGTGAGCTCAGACTCTCCTGAGCCTGAGATCAGTGACTCAGTGTCTCCTTTAAAAAGCAGCTCATCTGTTTAAACTGGCTAAACTTCTGTCTCCTTGTCTGTTAATTATTCTGTTAATCTCTCTGTATATTTATCTAAGTTGTTTTTAATTGTCTCATTTCTGTATAGTTATACCTTCTGATCCGTATCTTGATAAGGTGCTATAAATAAAACCTCTTCAGTTTCATTTTAAGGCTGACAAATGACAGAGGTAAATTATTAATACGATTTTGTTGCGAAGACTCGTTTTCTTCATGATACTAAAGCTTTGTTTAGTATCAGTTCAGCAGCAGCTCACAGAAATCTGAAGGAGCTGGCAGAGAAAAAAGCAGCACGAAAATGAAAAGCATTGACATTTTCCTTCTTAAAACTTTGAGTTTAACAGAGTTTTATTTAACCCTCCCTAACACTTCCTGACATGTTCAGAGTGGTACTTGTGGTACCAGTGGATGTTATTTAAACCTTGGATTTCTGATTCTTTGCAGAAAATAAGAACAATGAGATGAATTCACATTCATCATTTGATGAGCTTATATTCATTAATTTATTTAAAACCAGTTGTACAAATCTTGACAGCACTAAACCACATCGTTGTCATCATCATGATGGAAATTTAGTAATTTGAAGATGAGGGAGGAGTCAAAGGTTAACTGAAAAACTACTTCAGCCTGTTTATGTCCACTTAGTGTTGCTCAGGTAAAGTTTACTGTCTGTCCCTCATCATGTCCTGCATCGCTCTCCAGGTCAAACCTCCAGCTGGTCCTCATCCATCTGAAGGTTTCAGTGCTTTATAATCAACATCTAGAACAACATTCTATTTGTGTGCATGGTTTTTGAGGGTTTTTGTTTTCACCTCCTCTTGTGTTACTGCTGCAGATGTTTCCACATCAGTGCTGTCAGATCTCACAAGAGAAACAAGCAACAAGGTTTAAGAAAACAAGCCCAAAAGTAGCAACCTTCCCACCTTCCCACCATCTTATATAATTAAGAATAGAAAGGACACTTCATATATAAATATCAATGATTTAACATTTTATGCTAAATCATTTTATTTTAGTTCAGTTTCTTTATAAAGCTCCAGTTCACAACACAAGTCATCTCAAAGCAACAAATCCAGAACATATCAGGTCCAGATTCAGACCAACTGATTACTGTAAATGTGAATCAGTTGTAGTAAGTAAGTAAGTAAGTAAGTAAGTAAAGTTTATTTATATAGCACCTTTCACAGAAAAAATCACAAAGTGCTTCACAGAAAACAGAATCAAACATGATAAAACAAATAAAATCAATTAAACAAACAAAATATCATTACAAATCAAAATCATTAAACAACAACAAGAGAACACAAAATAATTATTTAAAAGCAGTTTTGAATAATTGGGTCTTCAACTGCTTTTTAAAGGAGTCCAGACTGTCTATACAGCGTAAAACTAAAGGAAGGTCATTCCAAAGTCGCGGTGCAACAGACTGGAAGGAGCGATCACCTCGACTTTTAAATCTGGTCCTTGGAACTGTTAGGAGATTCTGGTCTGTGGACCTGAGAGCTCGGGTTGGAGCGTACGGCTTTATCAGTTCAGTAACATAAAGAGGAGCTTGACCATGTAGGGCCCTGAAAGTTAGAGTCAGGATTTTAAAATGAACTCTACATTTAACAGGTAACCAGTGCAGAGACTTCAGAATAGGAGTGATGTCATCTTTTCTGTTTGCTCCAGTGAGGAGCCTCGCTGCAGAGTTCTGGACCAGCTGAAGGCCATAAAGGGCTTTTTGGTTCAAACATGTGAAAAGTGTGTTACAGTAATCTAGACGGGAGGAGATAAAAGCATGAAGAACCATTTCCAGTTCAGGTTTTGACACCAACTTTCTCAGTTTGGAAATATTTCTCAGATGATAAAAACAGTTTCTGACCAGCTGTTTTGAGTGACCTTCAAGAGACATTGATTGGTCGAAAATAACACCCAGAATCCTCAGGTTTGACTTTACAGCAGAACTTAAATGACCAATATGTTGACTGATCAGAGGGACCATCCTATCAGGGGCAACAATCAGACATTCAGTCTTTTCAGGGTTTAACTGAAGGAAGTTATTTTCTAACCAGTTAGTTGCTGACAGACACTCCAGTAGTTCAGACAGTTTGTAGAACTCTGAGTCCTTGAAGGAGCAGTACAGCTGAATGTCATCTGCATAAAGGTGGTAGGAGACATTGTGACATAATAATAATAATAATAATAATGCATCAGTTTTATATAGCGCTTTTCAGGTCACTCAAAGACGCTTTACAGAGTTGCATTATTCATTCACACAGTCATTCTCACCGGTGGTGGTAAACTACGACGGACGTCTGTAGCCACAGCTGCCCTGGGGCAGACTGACAGACTGACATCTATTAATGATCTGTCCAAGAGGATGGATATATAGTAAAAACAGGAGAGGACCCAGAACAGAGCCTTGGGGTACTCCACAGAACAGATCTGTAGTATCTGACATGATGTTGTTTATATGGACACTGAAACTTCTGTTTGAGAGGTACGATCTGAACCAGTCTAAAACTGTTCCAGAGATCCCACCAAGTCACGGAGTCTGTTCATTAAGCTGCTGTGATCAACAGAAAGGTCCAACAGAACTAAGACTGTAAACTCCCCGGAGTCTGCTGCCATCATGATGTCACTGGATACTTTGAGTAAAGCTGTTTCTGTTGAATGTTTTTTACGGAAACCAGATTGGAATTGATCAAAAATGTTGTGTTGTTCCAGAAAAGAGACCAGCTGATCAGCCACAACTCTTTCTAAGAGTTTAGAGATATAGCTCAGTTTGGAAATGGGCCTGTAGTTATTTGGCTGAGAGGAGTCCAGACTGGGTTTTTTAAGGATGGGTTCAATAACAGCGTGTTTAAAGATGGAGGGGACAGAGCCGGTTTGGAGGGATAGATTGATAAAATCAACAATGCATGGGCCAACTAGGTCAAAAGCTTTAAGAAGCAAAGAGGTTGGGAGAATATCAACTGGGCTTGAAGATTGTTTCATGTTTTTAAGAATGAGACAGATGTCCTGAAAATGAACAGGTGTGAAGAAGGACCAGGTATGGAAAGGAGGAGGATGGATGGGAGAACAGGGAGCAGATGGGGGTGAGAAACCTGACCTGATGTTTCTAATTTTGTTCTCAAAGAATGAAGGAAGTTGTTACAATCAGACCTTGAGAACACAGGGATTTGGGGCGTTTTAGGTGAAACTATCTGATTGATTGTGTCAAACAGAACTTTGGAGTTTTTATTTGAGGAAATTAGTTGAGAGAAGCAAAGAGCTCTGGAGCTTTTAACCATTTCATTTAAAGATGTTATCAATTCCTTAAGGTACAGTCGGTGAATTTCCATTCTTGTTGATTTCCAAAGCCTCTCAGCTTTACGGCATGTCCTCCTGAGATTATAAATATGTTCGTTTATCCAGGGACTGTTCCTTCTATGAGATACTGTTTGTTTAACTGGAGCTACTTTATCTAAGGTAGTAGAACACTGCTGATTAAATGACTGGATGAAGGACTTTGCATCTTCACCATGAACTAAGTTTCTATCAAACATTACAGAAAAACCATCAACTGCTGACTGATTAATGATGCGTCTTTCTGAACTCAGTTTGTGAGGAACAGGATCAACATTAGACTGAATCTTAAAGAAAACACAGCTGTGGTCACTCACATGAACCTCTTCAACATGTAGCTGACTGATGTTTAGACCCAGAGAGAAGACTAGATCCAAAGTGTGACCCATATTATGGGTTGGTCCTGATACATGCTGTACAAAGTTAAAAGAATCAGTGATGGATAAGAAATTAGCTGCTGTGTTACACTCAGGGTTATCAATGTGAAAGTTAAAGTCACCCAGAATTAAAACCTTTTCCAGCTTAATCATCGATGATAAGAAATCTGAAAATTCAGAGAGAAAAGGGCCACTTGTTCCAGGAGGTCGGTAAATTAAAACACAGTAAAATACTTCTTGTAACCCTACTTTGATGATCTGACATTCAAAAGTAGTGAAACAGCCACTGTTGATCAGACTACAGGAGTGTTTGTCCTTAAAGACCACAGCGAGACCTCCACCACGGCGTGAGGGGCGTGGTGTGGTAAACACAGAGCAACCTGGAGGACAGATTTCATTAGAATGTACAAAGTTACCATCTTGTTCCCATGTTTCAACTAGAAAAAAGAAGTCTAGGCCCTGCTGGGTGAAAAGGTCATTTAAGATAAAGGATTTGTTAGAAATGGATCGGGCATTTAACAGGGCACACTGAACTGAAGGATGCAGGTCATTTTTCTTCTTAGTTACTTGGAGATGGATGGGTCGTCACCACCTGTTGAGTTTCCGGGCTCTCTGATCAGAGTGATTAGGGCAGCGGGTTGATAAATGAACTGGAATAGGAAAATGTTCTGGTTTGAGAGCCGAGGAGGAAACTGTGGGGACAGAGACTCTGGGAAGAGACATAGATGATGGTTGAATATGTGGTGGACTGTAGGGGGCAACGGCGTTTGGAGTGGTGGTGAGACCGAAGGCTGCAGAAGGTGTAGATGACTCGGATGTAAACAGTCATGTCTGTGTAGAGGAGTCCACCATAGATATACATCTATAGGACTGCACAGCGTACCTGATGTTAGCGGTCAGCATGCGTGAGCCAAGTCGGTTTGGGTGAACACCATCTCGCCTAAAAAAGGATAACGCTTCCAAAACAGATTAAAGTTGTCGATATAGCCAATATTGAGGGACCTGCAGGCAGACTGAAGCCAGGTGTGGAGAGAGAGGAGACGGCTGAAAATTTCATCTCCACGAGAAACTGTGGGAATCGGGCCGGAGATGAAGACAGACATTCCACTGCTCTTCTGGATCTCCAGCAGCTGGTAAAAATGCTGTAATGTGACAACAGACTGCCGACGGGAGACATCGTTGGATCCAACATGAATGATCACTCTTCTGACTGAAGTCGGGACGGAGCACAGCAGACTCGGAAGTTTCTCCAGAATATCTTGAACGGTGGCCGATGGAAAACACTTTGTGATGACGTTGAAGAAGCGGACGTTCCTGATTATTGAGTCACCAACCAGCAGAGTGGTTGGGGAGAACAGTGGACGAGGTGAAGAGGGTTCTGGGTTTGATCTTGGGTTTGTGATCCTGCGGGGCCGAGGAACTGGAGGGCTGGAGCTGGAGGGGCCCTGCTCCTGAGCCAAGCTCCTGCTTCTTATGAACTACAGGCTCCAGACACACGGCTGCTGCTCCACCTGCTGCTCCTCTGTCCTCCTCACCTTCCTCCACAGGCTGTGGTGATTGAATGGGAGGAAGGGGCTCAGAGATTGCAGCTGATTCTTCCTCAGCCAGTGCAGAGAAGCGGTTAGACAGGTTGAAGTCAGGTGGGGTGCTGGAAACAACAGGAGGGGACCTCTTTCGGCCACGTACCACAACCTCTGACCAAGATGAAGTCGGGTCTGGAGTGGGGCTGGATGTTGGCCGTGATAAGGGGTCCCAGGCAATAGTGTCCTGGAGCAGAGTGTCTCTGGAAGTCTGTTCATGTTGATTAATAATCACTTTGGACAGTTTAGGGAAACGACTGGTAAGATCTGACAGCAGAAATTCTCTCCTTTCTAATTCATTTGACAGACGTCGAACATCTTCCTTAAGGTCAGCGATCTTTCTATTTGCTTTAAGGAGCATAGATTCATCATTGTGAGGAAGAAGAAGTGGTAGCAGCGACATGCAGATACCTTCAAGGCTACAGCTGCAGCGGAGCGTTCTCTGCCGGATCGGAGTTTAGTCTGTTAAAAGTCCTTTAAAGATCCAAAAAGTCCCAAAAAATAATATAATCCAGTGTAATCCAACATCAGTGACAAAGGGCTGAGTTTTCCCCAAGAAATTAAGCCACAAAAGCCACAAAATTAGACCA